>JAJMBO010000044.1:0-79654 GCA_030585065.1 Blastobotrys persicus
TTTTTTTTTTTTTTTTTTTTTGTTTTTTTTTTTTTTTTGGCCATTCTTCTCCTGTTTCCTGATCCTGGTTGAATGGATCGTTAGGCCCTGAGCAGACGGATCTCGCAGATATGTTTAGTACCGTTCGTCATGCATAACGGGTGTAGCATGGGTTGACTGATAACGGGAGTGACGTGAGGATCAGGGGATACTCGGGCATCTGTTGATTGGTTTGGTTTGGTGAAGGAGATGGTTGATGATTGGATGTACGCATATATATATATATATATATATGTGTGTGTTTGGATCACAATATACATGTATAGATGGAATCACAATATCCATATATAGATGGAAGCAACAATATACAGGTATATAGCCGGGGGGACGACGATATTAAGCAGTGAACTGCAGGCTGACATGACATGAACTGAGAAGGACGTTTAGCTGAAGTCGTCGGGCCAAATGAAAGCGACCATTGATCCCAACTATGATATTAACGTGTGGCAACAAGAATTATATCTATACTCAATCGCGTAATCCAACTCATCAATAGATGTTACATAATCGTCCTTAAATACCACAAGCCTCGGGCCTGACTTGAATGACGGAATGTATGGTTATCCTACATGAAATAAATACACGCTACGCGGTGGTGCCGGCAAACCGTTCACGTCTACGCTTGAGCTTTTCAGCTTCCTCAACCGGAGGTTTTGACACTCCGCCAAACTTGCCTTCTCTCTTTCCTTTAGTCATGGTCCCTGTAAGGATCATTTTGGCCTTTGCGGGTTCAATGCCGAACTTTTTCACTCTAGCCAGGTTCTGCTCGGTTTCGTCATCAGCAATCCCGAATCTCTTACTTCGCTTCAACCGCTTCTCGTACTCTGCAATCACGAGCTTGGTCAAATTCTCGCTATCATCAGTCGCTTCCTCAACCTGGCCTTCTTTTTCAGCAGTAGAGTTCTCGGTTGCCGCAGTGGTTTCCTTGGTTGCTGGCGTTGAAGAAGTAGGGGGTTCAGCAGCTTTTGGTTCCTCAGCAGTAGTCTTTTCTACAGCCTTCTCTGTAGCTTCGTTCTTCTGATCGCTGGTGGCCTCAGCTTCAGTCTTCTCTTGGGCAGGTTGCGCCGACGCGTCACCTTCGCTGGCAGCGGAGTTCTGCTGGTTGTCATTCTCCTCTAACCTTGCCACCAGCTCCGGCTTCGTTCCTGATACACTCAGTCCTCGAGATTTCAGCAGGTCCTTCAATTCGGCTACCTTCAAACCAGAATATTCACTCATCTCTGCTGCTTGTGTCTGCCAAACTTGTTCGGCGACCCGATAACCTCCAGTTGTCCTTGGTGGCCGTGGGTAATTCAACGTCCACGCGTACTTCTCAGTCTCAGGACTTTTTGAATACCGACAGACCAGTTGCCGTTGCATGCAAATAGTGTATTTACTTTCATTTCTACTTCTCGTTTGATATATGTACCATAGACAACTGGCCCCTGCACGACGAGATGTCCAAAATTTCAGAGCAAGTTTTCTAGCTACCTGAATTATCGCGGATAAACAACGGGCGGGACACAAGGCTATTCCGTCTTGACGGAACTTGTCTCGTTGAAAAATTGAGTTATTTAACGATGACCATCAATCCCCTATGTGCTTAGCATTTTCGAGGAATAACGATTCTGATATGTCACTTTGATCGACAGGGGCCTCAGGGCGAGGAGTGGACGCTTGCTGCTGGTTGTTTATAGACCCTTTAGACGTGGATGTAGTAGCGGTAGAGTGGTCGTCTGCCCGTAAAAGGACCATGCTCTCCATCGCCTTGCGGATCTCCTCGTCTTCGTCCTCCGGACCGGTACTGCCAACGATGTCTGGCGAGAACTTGGCCTGTCCGCAAGGTCTACCGAAATCAAGAGCAGTTCGGTTGATTCTTGAGCCAATAGAAGCGAGCCGAGGGTATTCGATTGTACCTTCATCTGTATCCACTGCAGTACAATCAAACTGCTCGTAGCCCTGGTCATCTTTAGTATAAACACTGAGTAACACGCGTCGATCGGTGTGAATATAGGGATATGGGAGACAGGCCTCCATTTCGTAAAATGAAAGTGGGTCTGCCTCAGTCTTGGATGGAGCTTTACTCGCGTCATTCATGTGCTTGTCATCTGTATCTTCATGCATTTCATCGTCGTTAGTTTCATCGATTGCCGTTAGCGGTAGGTCGTACTTCCACACGCAGTTTCCCGTGGCCGGATCCGATACCATAACTTGGTTCTGCTTCAACAACAGCATCTTTATTGGTACTGCAGGGGAGGATTGAGAGTCTGCATCAGGCGCAGTCGGCTCGAAAGGCTCGTCATCGTCCTTGCCGACGACGACGCCGTCCACAATCCCCCATCCAGAGAGCTTCCACAGCTTGTTGGAACTGTCCAATGATCTGCGTTTATCGAACCAATGCAAACTGCCCTTTTCCGAAGTAATTATACCAAGGCCGCCATGATTATCCCATAGAACACGAGACACCTTCGCCGGAAGCTTGCCTCGAACATATCTGCCGGCCACTGATACTTCAGCGGGTAGAAAGGACAAGTCGTAGGTGTACACATGGTCGCCCTTTGAGGAAACAGTGGCCAGCACTGCGTCGTATGGTGAGACTGACAGATGCGACAGACCGTAGAGCGGGCTTAAGCTACAAATAGTTGACTCGGTGGGGATATCAATGATTTGTATAGTGATTGAGGACGAGTCGTTGAACAATTTGAGAATCCCCCGGTTGATAGCACTAGATCCGCCACCTGCTCCACCGTTCGAAGAAGCAGCAGTGCCCGCATTATCATGCAAGGCTTGATGCCCGTTGGGCGACATTTCGCCCCCCGGGCCCTCATTATCGTCCAACTTGAAATAATGCTTCAACCCTGCAACCCCTGCGTCCGACAAGGACTTGAGCCCAGCTGCGGCCGTACTTGAAACGTTTTCCATTATGCGCTCGTACAGCGGCCCCGAAGGAGGCAGCTTCAGTGGCGTCCTGTTGGTTGAAGGACGCTTCGGCACGTACACAAGCCATCTGCCACAGAGATCAATGAGAGGAGTTCCGTCCGCAGGCGAGACGTCTGTTTCCAGGCCAGTCAGCGGCAGGCTACGATAGTCTTCCAACGAAAATAACGAAATCAGGCCATTGGCGGCAACCACAGCAAGGTAGTCGCACGCCGGCGGACACAATATCTTGTATGGCGCGGGGCCAGAACCAGAAGGCGGAAGAACCAATGTGCTCACATAACTGGGCTTGTCGTTCAATGCATGTATCTCCAGCTCGGTGTAGTTTCTGCGCAACACCTGTAGCAGCACGCGGTTGGCACCCAGAGTCACGGCATCCACAACCTTGCCCTCGACATCATGCGTCGACCCAGCAAACGTGAAGACCCCATGAACAAACTTCCATACCTGGACACAACTGAAATAAGCAATCACCGCCTCCCCCTTGGGGCCGAAGGTGATGTGCGGAAGCGGACCGTGCGGGTGGGTCCATTCCGCATGCTGGGCGTGCGACGACGACGGCGAACTTATGGGCGGAGGACTGCTACCCTCTACATTGGAGAATATCCGCTTCTTCGTCCACTCGGTTGCCGTCGCTAGAAAATGCTGCCCCTGAAACTCAATTGGGCTACAAGAAAACGGTCAGTTACACAGATCTCCCCTTTATCAGCCGCCGCCACCACCACCACTGCACTCACGTCTTGTGGATCCTTTTCCCGTCATTGGAACTGTGGATCTGGTATGGCAGTGTACTATTATTATTGGACATGTCAACGCAAAACCTATCAGACCCTGTGCGTACAGCAAAATAGTCTCAACTAGGCCCGGTGCTCAGGAGCCCTGTATATCTACTAAAGTTCGATTCAACTCCCTACTGTTCCTGTGTATCGCGTACGTGTAAAGAGGCGTGACCAAGATCGACTGTGTAAAAGAAAGAAAGAAAAAGAACACTAGCTCTAGTGCTCTGTGTCAAAGATAGGGCTATCAACCTTCCCCCTCGCGCCGCGCCCACATTTCCTCTATCGGCATCCCGGTCGCCGATCGCATCACGTGGCTGTCGACCCTGCGCGCATGTGTCTTTTAAGCGTTGGCCCGGCGACGGCCCGTTGCCCAGTGGCAAAGGGGTGAGAACGATGCCGCGTCGTAGTATCGTCTTCCACACTGACTTATAGCCTACGATCAGAAATGTGCACAGGTACTAAGGTACTGACTGCAATGGCCAATGCTAAGTAGCTGGTTACCCTACTGGGATGAGGTTGAGGCTGGGGGAACGGAACGCTTATATAAGCGCTGACTAAGCGGGCGATAGGGTAGCAAAGAGCATCTTATCGCGCATGACAATGCATGAGGGAGGGAGAGAGACCTTTACTGGAAACGTGTGTGATTGAGTGTTCGGATCAGTTTGGCTTGACCATTTGTCAGTATTTGATTTTCCCCTCATCATTCCTGCTCTATAGATAGCATTTAGCAGCTGGATGTCTTCGTTTCCTGGGAATACTACGTTTTTTATCACGAACACTGAACCCACGGGCACGGGTCAAGGAGCACCGCGACGGGGCGGAGGTGGCATGAACAATGGATGCCTGTTCAGCAAGTCTTCTGCAGGATCATCGCCATTTGCAATGGATCTTTCTGATGGAGAGTCGGTTTCGTCCATGTCCAGACCGCTTTCGCGATACGGTGGCCAATCGCCTGTGCTATCGCAGGATCCGGATGTTGCCTATTCTAGCGACGCCAGCTTTGGGGTCACGTCTTTCCAGAATCTCTCTGATTTGCATATAGACGCTGCTCAGTCACCGCCCAATCTGGTGATGCCGCGGGTGGCGCTTCCGTCCAGACGGCCGTTTACGGAGAATGGGCTCAAAATTGGCAAGCTTAAGGTGCTAGTTGCCGGTGGCGAAGGCTGTGGCAAGACCAGTCTGATCCGCGCCATCGGCCAGATGTGTAAAGACCTAGTTTACGTTGAGGATGCCAACGTGGTGTACAGTACAGAGGGCGGGAACATGGGTGTGGAAGAGATTTACGCGTCGTCCAAGCCCTACCCAGTATTTTGGACACAGAATTCGACGTCAGATTCAACGCCGCGGCCGAGCCTGGTGCATTCGGCGTCGTCGGTTCGTTCAGATGAAAGCGCCCTGGACCGTAATATCTGCTTCGTCGACTGTAGCAGCGCTTGTGGCGACGACGCGGTGGTTGAGTATCTGGAGACCAAGTTCCGCGAGACGGCCAATGTGATCAATATTTCGTATGCCCAAGTAATCAATTTGCTGACTTCGTCGTCCTCTCTGTCGGAATTTTCCCACGTGGACGTGTGCCTTTACCTGATCCAAGACCAACTGCGGGAGACGGATGTGACTTACATGGCGCGAATATCAACTTTTGCACCCGTGATCCCCATTATTTCAAAGTCAGATCGACTAGCAGATGACGAAATCCTTGATTGCAAAGTAAAGATACTAAGAGAATTAGATAGTGCAGGTGTAGAGCCCTTTCTATTCGACACCCAACTATCTGACGCAATCAAGTACGGCGAAGAGGCATTGGCTGCAGAGTCTGCAGCCCAAAGACCGTGCACACCGGAAAACTGCCATAATCCCCTACTGTTCCCGTGTGCCGTAGCCAGCGTTGAAGAAGGCGAACCGGAAATGCTTGCCAGTGTGCTCATGTCTCCAGATTACACGCCCAACCTGGCTGCCTCAGAGCTCGAAGAATTGTGCAGCTACGTGTTTTCTGAACACGGATCAGCATGGCTGCGCTATGTGGCAGCAAAGAAGTTTGTCGACTGGACAGTCCGGTTCCAACTCACCAATGGATTGAGCTTGGCGTTGATGGACTCTGCAAGAGCACCCGACGATAGTGAAAATGGGTTTTACGGTGGCGGAAAAGAACCAACAGAGGAGGACAATAAATGCTTGGTGCGGTATTCGAGTGGCAATGACAAACGAACGTTGGACGACCCCGAATACATTGTCAACTTGCCGAGCTCAGTATTTACCACCCGGCCCAGGGCGCGGGACCGTGCACAGCAGCAAACAGCTCGCTGGGCCATGCAAATGGAACAAACCTCTCGCTCAGAAAATGCCTTTGCCTTGAGGGCCCACACTGCTGCGGTAAAACGTAGCCGTGTGTCCAAACTCGCACGAAGAAACGACAGCAGGAGATACCAACCACGCATCTCCAATTCTATCTCAAACATAGACCCGCTCGGACTCAAAAAACTTGCAAACAAGACGCTCAACTACACCGTCAAGGCACTAGGGTTCCTATTAAGCATCAAACTAGTATCGTTTATTTATTCGCGAGCCTTATCCACCTGTCTGGCCAATTGGCTCGAACTTTAACATGTACCTGTATATCGTTTATTATGCACTATATTTAACTATCTCTGCAAAACATGCTCATAGTTCATCATTTTAAAACTACAAGTTCATTCGCAACTGCGTACTTGTGGTCATTTAGTAAAAACCCTTCTTCGGAACCCGCCCCGAATGTGTTCTCAAGCACATAATCGGAGGGATGACACACTCGCGCTTGTTCGTTGACAGATTCCAACTTTTTACACGTCTCTAATATTATCTGCGATTCTTGTGTTGTTTGGATGGTAGGCAAGTCCCGTTGAAACTTCTCGTCCTCCGAGACCGTGTATGAGAACGATATGGAGTCGCCCTTTTTGACAACCGCATGCGGTTCCAGTACAAGCATCGTGGCCCGCGGACTCCAACCGCCGCCTCCACCTGCAATGACCTGGTATCGTCTTGGGCGCGCTTCATTTGGTGATTGGACAAATGCAAACACTTTTCGGTTGATCTGGCTTAATGAGTCTCCCTGCTTTAATTCATGAGCGTTTTCCAAATAAGATGCTGCTGACTTGTCGTTGATCAGCTTTACCATATTGTCCTTACAAGAGGAAATTGTAAGGGACTCTGTTTCGATTGCGGCCAAGGGAGCATAAAACGTTACTTCTGGAGATTCATCAACGGGTATAGTGGCCTTTAGACTGGTGAGAAAGCTGCCGGAAAGTTTCTCGCCCGGAGAGTTGTACAACATAGTGGCCTCTTTTCCGTTATTGAAAAGTGTATTGGAAAGTGGCAGAACAAAACTATTAGACTGGCCAATTTCAAGCGAAAAAAAAGAATTCGACGGAGCCCAGTTAGTAACGCCAACATAGAGTCCCCTAGGGTTTCGACGGGCAGTATTGTTTGAGTGTTCCAGTTTACTGTCCAGTTCAAGGGCATCACTCAGATTAAACCGCTTATCGGAAAGCAAGAACGAAAACCCGTTTCTTTGGCCGCCTAGTGGAACACTATCAGCAACAAGCCCAACGACCTGTCGACCATTGCCATTGGTAACGTACGATGCAAGCTCATCGGCATACTGCGGAGATGCCACCACCAGTTCGGAGGCGAATTGTTCGAGACACACATGCGGACGAAGAGAGTTGTGATTCAAGAACGAACTTAAAGAGTATTTGGACGGGTTCACCACAGTGAACGCCTTCGTCGAAAGACATCGTTTCCCGAGCATTTGTGCCTGTTACCTTTCAGGGGGGTCGCCGGCGACGTATTTCTATTGGAATGAGCGGGGAGATTTTTTTGTTAGTGGGATTTTCATCCGCCGCACGCGCCGATTATCGTTCAAAAAAACATCAACCTACGACTATCCCTGAGACTCGCAACATTAGAAACGAATAATCATAATACTAATAATACAAAAAAACAGAAAAAAAAAAAAGTGCTGGCTGCGCCAAAGTGGGTGGATTTGTGTGGAGGGATTTGTTTTTGGACGGCATAAAAAAAAATGAAACGCATCCACATTGGTATCCGCCCCCAGCTGATTATATTGATGGTCCTGGTTATGGGGATCTCGTTAACCATCCTGGCTATTGTAACGGTAAGAGAGTTTGAGCTAATCTGTCATCAATAGTCTAATCTTTCTAGGGTGTCACTACTACAGGATACGTGCTTTCGTTACGAAGCGAAAGGCTGCGGACGGTAGCTATGCTAAAGGCTTCACAAATTTCGCAGATATTTTCGTCGTTATATTACCAACTATATTGGGTGACCACTCGAGACCAGCTACAAACCGCCATGAGTCGCTATAGAGCGGGGAATAATACGGCAGAAAATTGGGTAGAGCTCCGGGAATTTCTGAATACCACTTTAGGCACATACTCGAGTATCATGGCCCTTGGAATCTACGATTTGAATTTTGACATAATTTTCAACGCTACGAATATGACCTTAGTCGGACCTTTTGATTCGCTCGAACCGGCCTTGTTTCCGTTGGGCCGCCATCGAAAGCCCCCTGAAGCATTATCACAGCTCGGAGGCACAGTCGCTGGTCCGTTTTTGAACGACCCCGACAAGTACATGTCCATAACATTACCGGTTATTGGAAATTCAACAGTGCTGGTGAAATCGCCAAACGTTTCCGGGTATTTGACCGTTGTCACGAGATCGACCGGCTTTCAAAAAGTCATCAATGACACCACTGGGTTGGGGAAGAGTGGAAGAATGATACTCGCTGAGGGCGTGCCAAACTTCAGGAATGATAGTGATTATGAGCGGTTCCGCTATGTGCTCCCGCCTACTCCACCAGCGAAACCTCGTTATGGCGTCTATGACATTGACGAATATCCGGCGGTAGGAGACGTGCTGCGATATCACGAATCAGGAGCACATGTCGAAACAAAGACTACCACGGATAATTCAGTGTCGGTCGGTTATTCTCCAGCAGACATTAGATTTGCAACCTGGATGGTGGGTGTTGAGGAGGATCACGGCCCGGTGTATGCCCCTATCCGCAAGACTCGAGACATAACTATTGCAACTGCATTTGGACTTGCCGGGTTTATTGTCTTAGTCACAATCCCTATGGCCCACTGTGCAGTGAAGCCTATATATCGTCTTCGAAAGGCTACCGAACAGACACGCATAGAGTTTCATGGGAACGATTACAATGACACTGGTACAGGTGAAGGAGATGATTTTGGCGGAAACAGCACAAGCGAAGACGGCACCAGAGACTTTGATAATAGTGTTCGTCCACGGTCAAAGAAGAGCTACTGGGCTCGGCTCAAAAGCATGTTTATTAAGCCAAGCTTCATGCATACCGACAGTGACTTCAATGTTGATACCGAGCCAGACAGGTTTAAGGTTCCGAATAAGGTTCGAGTGTCGGCAAAATTCATCAGAGATGAGCTTACTGATCTATCAGAAACGTATAACCAAATGGCCGATGAGCTTGTTAAACAGTATGTGCATTTAGAAGATCGAGTTCGCGATCGAACCCGAGAATTGGAAGCTGCAAAAGTGCAAGCGGAGAATGCAAATGAAGCGAAGTCTCTGTTCATCGCCAACATTACCCATGAGCTTCGCACGCCTTTAAACGGAATCCTTGGAATGACGGCTGTATCTCTTAATGAGCCAGACGTGGAAAAGGTATGTCAATCACTCAAGGTTATTTATAAGTCTGGGGAGCTGCTGTTGCAGCTACTCACTGATTTGTTGACCTTTTCCAAGAACCAGATTGGTGGGTTGACCTTGGATGAAAAGGAGTTTATGCTGGGCGAAATTCTTTCTCAAGTGAAGTCTCTGTACAAGAGGGAGTGTAGGAAGAAGCAAATTACCATCTTATATGAAACTCCAAGGGACCTGGTCCCGACGACTGTTCTTTATGGGGACCCAAGTAGAATTCTGCAAATTGTGCTTAATTTGGTGTCCAACAGTTTGAAGTTTACTCCCCAAAATGGACAGATAGTATTCCGCATCAAATGTTTGGGGTATACACAAGGGGATTTAAAGAGCCGAGTCAACCCAGTTGTAAAGATGGCGCCAGTTGACCGTGGCAATGACAGCTCAGAACCAAATTTCGGATTATACGATATTATTGGAAACACTAACGAGAATAACGATATTTTGACGACCAGGAATACTAATCAGACTAATACCCGATCTATTAACGACACAACGGCCGAAAACTCTCCACGAGCCAGTGGAGATGAGTATTTGGGAAATCAGATTGTTGCTGGCGATGCCGCGATATTAGGGCAAGAATTCGATGAGCCAAAGACTTTGAATTTCGAATTTCAGATTGAGGACAATGGGCCCGGTATTAGGCCAGAGAAACTGAAAGAGGTGTTTGAGCCATTTGTGCAAGGCGATCAAGCATTGTCTAAGCGCTACGGTGGAACCGGACTAGGGTTGTCGATTTGTAAACAGCTTTCAGACTTGATGGGAGGTTATATGCGATTAGAGTCCAAGTATCCGAGCCGCTTGTATGACAATACTGGCACTATATTTACTTTGCACGTTCCGCTTAAGGTTGTTCGTGTAGTCCCTCCGGGGGCTAACCTCAAATCATTAAACTCAACCAGCTCTCGGCAAAACAGCATTGGTTCCAGCTCAGTGGCTTCATCCTCACTAGCTCTTGAGAGGGTTACCAGTAACTCGATATCCCTTGCTGGAGGCGTGGCTAGTCTCAGAGCAGGGAACAACGGGGACCTCTCTAGGTCGAACAGTCTTGCCAATTCGGCCGTTTCGCAACTTAACAAGGACAAATCTTCAACCCGCCCCGAAAGATCAATGTCTCTACCGGGATCGCCGGAGCGGACTTTGCCGTTGTCGCCTCTCACCATTGAGCAGAATGCTGGCCACAAGCGTACTACCAGTGATGCAGGCGGGTCCATGCAGAGGGCGGGATCAAATAGCCGAGAGGGCGGAGATATTGATTCCTCAGAAAACGAAATGGGTCAACCGGATACCACAATGGTCGCTAATCACCAAAGAACGTCTTCATCAAACGGCAATGTTCGAGTACTCATAGCAGAGGACAACAAAATCAATCAAGATATCATGAAACGAATGCTAGGGTTGGAGGGGATTTTTGATATTGATTTTGCCACCGACGGAAACAAAGTGGTCGATAGAGTAGAGGATGCCATCAAAGAAGGGCTGTATTATGATATTGTCTTTATGGACATTCAGATGCCCAACCTCAATGGTATAGATGCCACCCGTTTCATCCGTGGTACATTGGGATACCCTTCACCAATTATAGCCCTAACAGCATATGCTGACAAGGACAACGAAGATGCATGTCTCAATGCTGGAATGAATGGTGTCCTTACTAAGCCAATCAAGAGAAACGCCCTACATGAAGCGTTGAACAAACATTGTCGCAAAAAGTCCTTGTTGTGACCTTATTTATTTGCATAATAGAAAACTATCTTTATAGAATTTAATACCGTAATAAACACTGTTCGCCCTATGCAAGGCAGCTTTTTAGTCTCTGTCTATTGATGACATTGGCAGAGCCATAATTCTAGGAGACAACTTATATGTGTTGAATAATCGATACATATAGGAAAGCAAGCATGCATACATAAAACCGATACAGTAGTTGTAAAGCACTATCATAGCGGACCGACCTATTTTAAAGTCACCATTCCAAGAGAACTCAACTTAGGTTGCCAAAATGCCACATGGACATATAAAACATACGAAGGAAACAGTTTCCCATTCCTTTCCTGGAAAAAGGACGACAGGGCATTGAACAAATGCCGTCAGCAGTTGGATAAAACAACATCAAATTATAGTTGCAAAATGGAGGAGGATCCATGCATATTTTGACAAAAAAGCCTTTGGAATTAAACCATGTTAATATAAAAAATACACATGAAGCATGAAGGCGAGTAGATTATTTGATCTTCTTCTTTGGTCTGAGCTGGTTGGAGTGACCGCACTTTCTCTTTCTGCAGTTGGTAGCACGAGGAGGAAGACGAGCATAGCAGACACGGCAGATGGACTTCTCGCAGTTGTACTTGGAAGCAAGAGCCTTCAAAGATGGCTCAATAACACCACCACGGAGACGGAGGACCAAGTGGAGAGTGGACTCCTTCTGGATGTTGTAATCGGAAAGGGTTCTGCCATCTTCAAGCTGCTTACCAGCGAAGATCAATCTCTGCTGGTCAGGAGGAATGCCCTCCTTGTCCTGGATCTTGGACTTAACGTTGTCGATGGTATCGGAAGACTCAACCTCGAGGGTAATGGTCTTGCCGGTCAAAGTCTTGACGAAAATTTGCATTTTGTCCGGTGTCGCTGTTTTGTCGTGACCTGGTAAGATGGAGAGTCGTGAAAGAAATTTAGGTGTGTCCTCGAGGGGCAGGCCCGCCGGGCCGGCGCCCCCGCGCGTGAGTGTGAGTGAGAGTCTGGCTTTGGGACTGTTTTGTTCGTTATTCCCTTATTGGGTAAAGAGGTTTAGGGTAAAACCCTAAGACCCGAAATTTCCTAATAGGGAATTAGTGCGGCTTAAATGAACAAATACGGTCAATAGCAATAGAACTAGACAATCAACCCCTGTTAGTGTATATGATACAACAGATGTACAATTTGTTGCGGAGTCAGGTCAATTGGTTGAAATAAGTGATCTGCAGGCGGTGTGGCGGATGAGACCCTGCGGATGGCGGATCAGACGGGAGCTTGGACGTACGTAGTTGGTGACATTGTGAGGGGAAAAGATATGAATGTCATCACCAAATTAAACCCCAGAGCATTTGGTGCGATTAGAATAAGAAGATATTACTGTAGTGCCACTATGAAACGACCATCTCAAAGCCCAGAGCGCGATCCATCGACCTTGTCCAACTACTCCAACTTTCAGTTGAATCAAACGGACATATCATTGAAGATCAATTGGACCAAGCAGGCTCTTCGGGGATTGGTCGGATTCACTTTGCAAAAGAAAGAATCGACAGCCTCGCAGTTTGTTCTCGACAGTTCGTATGTTGACGTTCATAAGGTCTGGTTGAATGGAGAGCCAGTGGATGATTTCAAGATTGCCGAGAGACAGGAACCCCTGGGTTCCGCTTTGACCGTCAGCCCAAAACAGGGCATTCCGGATTCTGGTGACAACGTGCTTGAAATTGAGTTCGAGACCACCAAGGATTGCACTGCTTTGCAATGGCTGACTCCAGAACAGACTGCAGGCAAGAAGGCGCCCTATCTCTTTTCTCAATGCCAAGCCATTCATGCCCGATCCCTGTTCCCATGCTTTGATACGCCTGCAGTGAAGTCCAAGTACAATATCACCATTCAATCTGAACATGCGGCTGTGTCCAGCGGCAACAAGGCGGAGGATGAGAGTGCATGTCCAGAGGTGTTTGATAAGGAGGACACCACTTCCAAGGTTTACAAATTTGTCCAATCGATCCCAATTCCATCGTATCTGTTCGCAATTGCTAGTGGTGATTTGTCTTCTGCCCCAATTGGGCCCAGATCCCTGGTGTACTCGGAGCCATCTAAGTTGGACTCTTGTCAATACGAGTTTGAGGCGGACACCGAGAATTTTATAAAAACGGCCGAGAGCATTGTTTTCCCCTACGACTGGAAGACCTATAACGTGCTTGTTCTTCCTCCATCCTTCCCTTACGGAGGCATGGAGAACCCGAACATTACCTTCGCCACCCCAACGTTGATTTCGGGAGATCGACAGAATGTTGACGTTATTGCCCATGAACTGGCTCACTCTTGGTCCGGCAACTTGGTGACCAACTGCTCCTGGGAGCATTTCTGGCTCAATGAGGGCTGGACTGTGTACTTGGAACGACGAATTGTTGGCGCCCTTCACGGCGAGCCACATCGCCACTTTTCCGCCATCGTTGGATGGAAGGACCTTGAAAATGCCGTGGCAAACTTTGGCAAGGAGAATGAGAAATACACTCAGTTGGTTGTGGACCTGAAGTCCCAGCAGGATCCTGATGATGCATTTTCCACTGTGCCATATGAGAAGGGGTCCACCTTTTTGTTCTATTTGGAGAACCTTCTTGGTGGTAAGAAGTCGTTTGACCCATTCATTCCGTATTACTTTACCAAGTTCAAGGGCAGATCCCTGGACTCTTACCAATTTAAGGATACTCTTTATGAGTACTTTACTGATAAGAAGGATGTATTGGACTCCATTGATTGGGACACTTGGTTCTTTGCCCCTGGTCTCCCACCCAAGCCTGATTTTGACACTTCTATTGCCGATGCTTGTTACAAGTTGTCGAGTAGATGGGTCAACTCTCTGTCGGAGTCCAAGGCCGTCGACGATTATACCAAGGATTTCTCGTCCAAAGATATTGAGTCATGGACGTCCACTCAAGCTGTCGTCTTCCTGAATACTGTTGCTGACGAGTTTGAAGCCTCTTCCGTCAGCACCAAAGAAGCCGTCAAGGCCCTGAACGAAGTTTATTCCTTTGCTTCATCAAGCAACGCCGAGGTCATTTCTCGTTGGTACAGACTGGCGGGAAATGCCAAGTTGGAGTCTGAATACCCCAAGCTGGCCCATTGGCTTGGAACCGTCGGCAGAATGAAGTTTGTGCGACCAGGCTTCCGAGTCCTCAAGTCTGTCGACGCTAAGCTTGCTCAGGACACGTTCCAAAAGAACAGAAACTTCTATCACCCAATTTGCCGAGCATTGGTTGAAAAGGACCTGAAGGCCTAAGCCTATTCGGTCTTCGCTAGCTTTACGTACTACGTTAATCCGAGAGTCATTTACGAACCAATACATTAACACATTATTTTACTAGAGAGCTTGCGAGACCGTCCCTCTCGCGGAATTCGATACTTCCGCCATTGAACTTATCATCATCAGAAGCTTTCACGTGACATCGGTCGAACACTGTTAAGTTTGAAGCCAACCTTCTCATCACACCACAACAATACAATGGCGTGATTCACAGTACCCGCTCCCTCGGTCAACAGACTGGCCATCGCCCATTGTCTTGCATATGCCAACATACGCCGCCGCACTCTCATATTCTCCACACTTTGAGATTCCAAGGAACCTCGGCTAGAAGGGTTAGGGTTCCGACATATCGGAGGACCCCGGCTCCGATGGGCTTCAGAAGGCATTCTGGGGTAAGAAGGTATTCGGGTCATTATGACCGAGACGTGCCACACCCCCCCATTTAACGAGCACAGCATGGCACAGCTGCGACTTACGTCTATATATATATATATATATATGTATTTGTCCGTTTCCCCCTACAACCGTCACTCGCTATGCCGTGTCCATTGTAGATAGAGCAGCGTTGGCCTTTCGATATTTCTTCCCAGATCAGGGTTCAGAGGTCATACAAAAGAACGAGGTTAGGGTTCGGCGCGCATTCCCGCTACCCTTGTGTGCGATAGTTGCCGAGGTACTCGTCTCGGTCCATCAGCGGGCCGGCGTGAAAATGGTGGGGTTGGGACGTTTTATAAATATGGTTACTCGCCCCGGATTGGATGGTAAGGCAAATCAAACAATGGGGAAACTAGAAGCAAACGATACTGCCAACGTTGAGATCAATGGCCAGAAACTGAACACGTTTACTGAACCTCCTGTTGCCATGGCACAGGAGCGCGAGCGAACCAAGTTTCCTGTGCGAGAGATGACCTACTACCTTAACGGGGGCAAGGAGAAGACTGAGCAGATGGAGGAGATTATGCTTTCTCTGGAACGCAATCCGCTGTTCTATAACGATGATTTCTATGATCTGACTAAGGACCAACAGAGAGAGCGAACCTTGGAGAAGGTTGCTGTGATCGCCGAGACGGTGGCACGGGTGCCAGAGGATGAAAGCCATCTGAGATTTGCCATGCTGAATCTTTTGGAGCCATCGGCCACCACTCGTTTGGGGTAAGTTTGTGTTGGGTGATTGTTGACTGTGTGTGTGTATACTAATGGGGAAATTAGCGTTGCTTATGGTTTGGCTCTCAATTCCATCAGAGGTTCTGGTACCGCCAACCAGCTTAATTACTGGGTTGCTGAAAAGGGTGCAGGAACCCTCAACAAGTTCTATGGCTGCTTTGCCATGACCGAACTTGGGTAAGTTTTTCCGTCTAAATCAGTTGCAATGAGCGAGACAAAGGCGTGTGCGCACCATGTGCTGATGCCGCTTGTGCAAAACGCACTGTGATATATGTTGTTGAGGGTTTGTACTAACTGTTTTGAAAGCCACGGAAGTAACGTAGCAGGTCTCGAGACCACCGCTCACTTCGATCCTCAAACGGACGAATTCATTATCAACACCCCACATGTGGGCGCCACTAAATGGTGGATTGGAGGTGCAGCACACACTGCCACCCACACAATCTGCTACGCCAGACTCATTGTCAAGGGCAAGGACTACGGTGTGAAGAACTTTGTTGTTCCACTGAGAGATGTCAACGACTTTTCTCTGAAGCCAGGTGTTGCTGTTGGCGACATTGGCAAGAAGATGGGTAGAGATGGTGTCGACAACGGCTGGATTCAATTCACCAATGTCAGAATCCCCAGACAATACATGTTGATGAAATACTCCAAGGTTGACCGGGAGGGCAACGTCACCGAGCCGCCTTTGGCCCAATTGTCGTACGGAGCTCTGATCGGTGGTAGAGTTTCTATGGCTTCTGACTCCTTCCACACTGCCAAGCGATTCTTGACCATTGCTATCCGTTACGCTGCCATTCGTCGTCAATTCTCTTCTACTCCGGGTGAGCCAGAGACCAAGCTTCTTGACTACACTTACCATCAGCGTCGTTTGATGCCTCGTTTGGCGTATGCATTTGCCATGAGGGCTGCGTCTTCCAACTTGTACGAGTTCCAGCGCAAGGTCAACCAGAAGCTTCACGATACCCATGCCGATGACAAGGAGGGTATGCAGGGTGCCATCGAGGACGCTAAGGAGCTGTTTGCTGTTTCAGCTGGTCTCAAGGCTTTCTGCACCTGGGCTACTGCCGACATCATTGACCAATGCCGTCAAGCTTGCGGTGGCCACGGTTACTCCGGTTACAATGGTTTCGGACAAGCATATGCTGACTGGGCTGTTCAATGTACCTGGGAAGGTGACAACAACGTCTTGACTCTGTCGGCTGGTCGTTCGCTGATCCAGTCCGGCTTGGCCGTGAGAAAGGGCAAGAAGGTTGGTGCTGCCTCCAACTACCTTTTGAGATCTAAGGAGCTTTCAAACAAGAAGTTGTCTGGCCGAAACTTGACCGACCCAGCCGTCTTGGTTGAAGCCTTCGAGGCTGCGTCTGCTCGTGGCGTCAACGATGCTGTTGACAAGTACATCGAGTTGACTGAGAAGCAGGGACTGAACCAAACTCAAGCCTTCGAGGAACTTTCGCAACAGAGATTCGAGATTGCCAAGATCCACACCAGACAGTACTTGATCAAGTCCTTCTTCGAGTCCATTAATGATGCTAAGCCAGAGCTCAAGGAGCCGCTCACTAACTTGGCCACCCTTTTTGCATTGTGGTCCGTCGAACAAGAGGCTGCCTCCTTCCTCGTTTCTGGCTTCCTTGTTTCTGACGACGTTGCTCGCGTTTCCTCCCTTGTTACCGAGTATAACAAGAAGGTTCGTGACCAAGCCATTGGCATTACTGACTCTTTTGGCCTGTCTGACTTCTTCATTAATGCGCCAATTGGTAACTACGATGGTAACGTCTACAAGCACTACTTTGAGAAGGTTAAGCGACGTGATCCATACAAGGATGGCAAGGCTCCATATCATGAGACCAAGGTCAAGCCTTTCTTGCATCGTGAGCTAGAAGATGACGATGACGAGGATCTCTCTGAGCTTGATGAAGAATAAACTGTGCATGTATGATCGTTATTATGGGCTTATTACTGTATTTGAATAAAAAAACTTCACCTTGTTATTAGCATGAGCACTGGCTGTAGCATCGCACGTACTACTTGCTATCCATATATACTTCTAATATAGTTATACATTTGCTGTGTATAACTCTACTTCATTTACCTTTCGATTTTGCATGTGTACTTTATGCCAATTGATAAGCTATCTATACTATAGCCTTTTACCTTACAAGCTTATCGATATAATAAGGTAGATATTAACGGACAAGGTTAATCAATCAAGTCCATGCATGATAAAAACGGCCAAATCTGATTGTAAAGGGAAAAAAAGGCATTTGCCCAAACGTCTTGTACAAGTAGCCAATGAGTGAGAGATAATTACAGAGCGGGGGACATGTATGCATGGAGGTTGCCCGGTCCCAACGGTGTCAGAATTTTCATCCCAATTACCGTTGACTAAGCTTCCAAAAGACCACAAAACGTAAACACGACAGACGTATTTTACGGGCCACGCCGTTTTATTTTACCAGAGTAATATCCATTGAAAAGCAGAAGCAGCTAGAAACGAGGTTCTGAAAAATAAAAAAAAGAAAAAAATGTCCTCTACCCAAGCAGCTAACACAACCGCTCCGCCGTCAAACCAGCAGCAGCAACAACAACAACAGACCAAGGGCCCTGAGATAAAGGACATGTCCGAGGTTGGATGGCTATTTATCCAACAGTACTATTCCCACGTTAACAATCAACCTAACATACTACACAGATTCTACACCACTAACTCCACCCTGTGCCATGGCGTAGAGGGATTTGAGGTACCATCTTACAAGGGACAGACACAAATCCAGCAGCGGATCAAGGAACACAATTTCCAGGACTGCAAGGTCTTGGTGTCCAATGTGGATGTCCAGAGCTCGGCAGATGGTGGTGTAGTTGTGCAAGTATTGGGTGAAATGGCCAACAATGGAGGTCCTTCCCAGAAGTTCGCGCAAACTTTCTTTTTGGCTCCCCAGCCTAGAGGCTATTATGTTCTAAATGACATTCTTCGATTTCTGAAGGAGGATGTCGAGGATTACGAGGAGGAACCTAAGGACGAAGACGAGAAGGAGGAGGAAAAGCCAGCGGGTGCCCCAGTTCAGCAAGACGAGAAACCGTCGGCTCAGTCTTCTCTCTTTTCTCAAAAGGTTGAAAATAAGCAACAATCACAGCCACAGACCGAGTCCACTAAAGTTAACGGCGCTCTGAACGGGTCCGTCGAAAAGCAGCAGCAGCCACCACAGCCTGCCCAAAAAACTCCTGAGAAGACGCCGGAGCCACAGCAACAGAAGCAGGCCGACCGATCTCCGCAAAAACAAACTGAATCTGTCAAAGAGTCTCAGGCACCTGCTGCCCAATCTCCAGCACAGCAGGGTACTGAGAAACAGCAACACACAGCCAAGAAAGAGAATACTGAACAACAACAACAACCGGCGGCCGAGTCTCAGCCACAAAAGCAACAGCCATCTCCTGCTGTGCCTCTTACGTGGGCAGATAAGATCTCTATGAATGCTCCACCAAAGAGCAGCGGAAACGTCGAGACTGGCAATACACCGGTTGCAGCGGGCCCAGCACCAACCCCAGCGGCGGCGGCGACCGCTAAGCCGGCCAAGGCAGCTTCTCCTCCTGCTGCCGGCCAACAACAGAAGAAACAATCTCAAGGTAATAAGAAACCCGAATACCACTCTGTATACCTAAAGCAAGTTACTGAGAAGGTTAACGATAAGCTCTTAAGACAGCAACTAGAAAAGATTGGCAAGGTCACCCATTTCCAAGTGGAGAAGGCAAAGCAATGTGCATTTGTTGACTTCATCGATGAGGCCACCCTTAAGGCCGCTCTTGCAGTTCATGAGCTCCAGGTGGGCGACCAGATTGTCTTGATTGAGGAAAGGAAGCGGGGACTTAAAAACAAGAACAAGAACCGCAACGCTAACTCCAAAAGACATCATAACAACAACACTAATAAAGCATAGATGATTTACGAAGGTGATGATAATGTGTCTACGTCTCGAATAACCAGCTCTTCCTACGGCTTTCTACCATTCACACCCGAGAAAGGATAAACCAAAAGTCCAAAAGAAAAATAAGAAGAAAAAAAAAAAAAAAAAAAAAAAGCAACCACTTGTATATCCCTCCTGTAATTGATTAATCATCATCAATTTATTTCTCATTGAAAATTTCAACGAAGTAGTAGTAGCAATGGTAGAAACAACCATTTGTCCCATATCAAAGTGATTGGAGAAGTTCGACGGTGTTAATATCGGAGAAATTGCCTGTGCTACGGGTAAATTGCCGGGTAATTGTGGGGAAGCGCGGGTAATGTCAGTCGGCATTTTACCGGTGAATTGCCTTCCGGCCAGCACATCCCCATAATATAAATAACGCGATGGACCAACTGAAGGAGCTTTTAGAAGGAACGATTGATTTCGAGGGCCAAAAGGTTGTGGAAAGCTTGAACTTTTGGATTATCAACGTCGGAGCTGTCGTGAGTTTTTTGGTAGGCTTTGTTTTACAGCGGCTGGATTTTTCTGTTTATTTGCTGGCAGCTACGTTGATTGTGGTTGAGATTGCGATTGTCCCTCCTTGGAAGAGTTTTAACAAGCATCCGTTGAAGTGGCAAACACCGAGTGCATAAAAGAGTCATGTCAGGTTGTTATTTGGTATGTTTCCAAGTTCCTGTCATCAGTTCCTAATGTTAATAAATGTTTTGTTTGTAGGGCTTGGACTTATCAACCCAGCAGCTTAAAGGGCTGGTTGTTCGCGAGGACTTGAGTCCCGTGTGCCATGTGAAGGTGGAGTTTGATGCCGACTTGCCTGGCTATGGCACGCATAAAGGAGTATACACCAACAATGCTGAGCACGAGGTTCAGGCGCCAGTGGTGATGTGGCTCGATGCTCTGGACCTGTTGTTCCAAAGATTGCAGGAGAAAGAGGTGGATTTAAAGCAACTGCGTGGTATCAGTGGTGCGTGTCAACAGCACGGTAGCGTGTTTTGGAATAAGCACAGCACTGACAAACTTGGCAACCTGAAGGCTAATGCGACCCTGAAGGAGCAGCTGGAAGGCGCGTTTGCATGGGAAATGAGCCCAAACTGGCAGGACCACAGTACTGCCAAGGAATGCAAGCAGTTTGAGGAAGCAGCCGGAGGAACTGAAGAGCTGGCTCGCATTTCCGGGTCTAAGGCCCACCACAGGTTCACTGGTCCCCAAGTCCTGAAGCTGAAAAATCGACGGCCCGAGCTGTATGAGGCCACGTCGCGCATTGCATTGGTGTCCTCCTTTTTGGCCAGTGTGCTAGCGGGGAGACATGCCGTTCACGACATTGGCGATGTCTGCGGTATGAATCTCTGGGATATAGAGAAAGGCCAATGGAGCGACGTCCTGGTTGGACTGTTGGGCGACCAGCAAGCTGTAGAGCGTCTGGGGCCAGTGGCGTCGAACGGGAAAAGCTCTAATAGCTCTATTGGTAAAGTTTCCAAGTACTTTGTGGACAAATATGGCGTGAATACGGAATGCCAGATAATCCCATTTACCGGAGACAACCCAGGAACCATTCTATCTCTTCCATTAGAGCCAAACGATGTCATTGTATCGCTAGGAACAAGTACTACGGCATTGGTCGTGACGGAACGCTATGTGCCCTCTAGCTTATATCATCTGTTTGCCCATCCAGTGTCGGACGGGGAGTACATGGGTATGCTGTGTTACTGCAATGGTGCGCTAGCCCGAGAGCAAGTTCGGGATGCAATCAACGCCAAATACAACGTTGCTGACAAAAACTCGTGGGAAAAATTCAACGAGTTGTCAGAGCAGTATTCGCAAGCCAAAGATACCAACGGTGATGTGAAGATTGGCTTTTATTTCCCATTGTCTGAAATTATTCCTGATGCTGCACCGGCCTTGAAGCGATTAACTTGGAACAAGGATGGGTCTAGCGTAAGTGAGGACACTCAGAATTGGAATGTGCCTGACGAAGACGCATTGCGCATTCTCGAATCCCAAGCGTTATCCATTAGATATCGACTCTCGCCCATGTTGACTACAGATGGGCATCGTCCACGACGTATTTACTACGTTGGTGGTGCTAGCCACAACTCTACAATTTGTAGAGCCATGTCTCGTGTCCTGGTGCCATTAGAAGGCGCTTATACTTTAGACTTGTCTGATGCCTGTGCTACTGGAGCTGCTTATAAGGCAGTATATGGGGTTGTTGATCAAGGACAGTCTAACTGGAATGCGTTCATCAACGCTCATTGGAAAGGGGGCAGACTGGTCGAAGGTACACAGGGCATTCAAGACACTTATCAAAAGGCAGTCCAATATTTTGTCAAAAGTGAGGAGAAACTGTAAAGATTTTGGTATTGTGGCTTTATGTTATTTTGTTGTAAGTAGAACAAATTGCAGTTTGTGCCCTTACTTCGAGTGGAAGGATTCTGTTCTCACTATCTTGGTTCATGGAAAGATAGGGAAGAGCCCTGATGGTTTATGTACATCAGCCTTGAGTGAATCTAGTAACTTTCTCAAACATTTTTTTTTTCTTTTTTCTTTTTTTTTTTTTTTAAAGTACAATTAGAACCAGAGGGATTACAGAAACCAAAACACTGACATTTCCTTCAAATAGAAAGACTATATCACGATTCTTGATTGTGTGGCTGTGGCGTAGGGCTTTGGGAAGTCAAGGAGGGCTTGCCAGCGGCGGGTCTCCGAGCTGAACATGTCGTCAGCTACGCATTTTTACTCAGAATTTAATGAACGGAGGGATGCCATTGCCGAAAAGATTGGTAGAATATCTAATTCAGAGGAACGAAATTCATGTCTAGAGGAAATTTCCCAGCTTTCTGCGTTGTGCAAAAGTAATTTACACCTATTACCCCATTATGACCAAAAACTGTACAACGAGCAACTTCAAAAGCTCACAGAGAAGGTTGAATCAAAGGCTGTCAAGGGCCGAACCAAGTTTTCTTTCAAGAAAAGGCCTGTCGTCAGTGGAAGTGTGAAAAACAATAATGCTGTCTGTATGCCAACTGATAAGACGACTTTGGGCGACTCCACACCAAAAGCAACTTTCCACGACCTGGAAGGTTGTTTCTGTTCAGAAAAGAGTGAAATGAGTACAAATTTGAACATATCCAACCTCAAAGGATGCATTGTTAATTTGACCAATTCGTCCTATTCGACAGCTAGGATGGGGAATTTAGACGGGTGCATCGTCCTGGTAAACGATATTGAGGGTCCCATTTACTTAACTGATATACACAACTGCATTATCCTTCTCTCGTGTCACCAATTTAGAATGCATAAGTCGAGTAATGTCCATGTTGCTGTCAGCTGCCGTTCCAAGCGACCAATTATCGAGGGATGCTCTCAACTCACCTTTTCGAGCTTCCCAGAAACTCTCAAGGCCGGTGAAGTATATATCTGGGACGGGGTTGATGACTTTGATTGGCTCAAGAGCACGCCGAGTGAGAACTGGAAGCAAGGTGAAGTACCCAAAGGTCTTATTTCTGATCTTGCATCCTTGCAAGGCAAAAGCGGCAACATATTAAGCTCCGTTCAACAGGAAATGCTACGTACTTATGTTATTGATCAAAATTAGCGACCACTTTTTGAAGCTAGATCGCGATTCCGTATGCACCATCCAACACTTGGTAGTTTATACCGATGATTTGGTTATTGGATGGCACTTATATATTACCTAGAATGACAGTAGTGGTGATGAATGTGAATAAGACATGAGGCCTACATTGTGAATCGAGGTACTGAAAGGCATAACGGAGCTTAACAAAAAAAAAAAAAAATCATTATCATATAACTGCAAGTTTAAATACATTAATTACGCATCCGGTTTATCATCAAATCCAGTCCATTCCTCTTCCTCCTCAGCGGCACTAGCTTCGGCAGTGTCTCCTTGCTTGGTCTTTTTACCCAATTTCTCTCCTAACCTCCCAGTTCGACCGTCCGGAAGGCTGTTTCTATTTTCATCTTCTGGAGGAGGAACAAACCATGGTATTTTACCCCTGTTAAAGTCATTCAAGACCATTTTGGCAACACCAGATTCATCTGGTTCGCCGCCCTTCAACAACCTACCATGCTTGCGAGCAATGAGTTCTAAAAACTCCGAAGCATTAGACCACCCCTTAATTTCGTAAGTTCGTTCCAAATGGCGGGTCTGACATCTTTCCAACATTGCTGGAATGAACTGTTCAGGGTAAGATACGTGCTCTACACGAACCACACCTCTAAACAAAATGTCGGCTTCCGTGTCTTTGCTGCTTGGCGGGACGATACCAGGGCAATCAATGAGGAAGACCCGCTTCATCAACGTGATGTATTGCCACACTTTCGTTTCACCTGGAATAGGTGCAACAGTGCACACCCTCTTTTTTCGCAGTGTGTTGATAATGGAGGATTTACCAGTGTTTGGATACCCAATGAACCCAACAGAGATCTGTTTCTTATCCTTGTGCAATTGAGAAAATTGTCGCAGTACGTTAATCAAACTTCCCTTACCGAATGAGTTTTGAATGGAAGCATGAAATGCAAGTGTCGGTCTATCTTTGGACAAGTGCTTCACCCAGGCGGCCTAGAATCCAAAAAGTTAGCAATCAGCTTCTTGCTAAAAATGATAAAACTCAAAACAAAATGATGTGTGTTTCATAACTAAGAGCAACGACACGAGTCGAAGGAACAAAGTTCCTTCTGTCGTCACTCAACTCTATCGAAACAGCGTTCCTTCAGAACTGGACCCAAAACGGGCCAGCATGGAGAGAAGGACTTTTGATCTTCCAAAGTTGTAACAGGTAAATCCTCATGGAGTAGACAGGAATACCTTGACTTAACGATGGGACAATGACAATGTAACAAAATATCAGCAGGTACTTACCGAAACCCAGTTGGGGACAAGATCACACTTGTTTAGAACAAATATCAAATGCTTATGCGGTGTCTCCTTGGTCATGTACTGTTCAACAGAGGTACAGCGAGTACCTATTGGATCTCTAGCATCCAAAACGTGGATAATAACGTCTGATGAATCAATGACCTTGTAAAGCTCATTCCAAATACGCTTGGACTGTCCTTTACTGAAAATATGCTCTTTTGCTTCGTTAGAAAACTCATCATGCTCTCCTCTCATTTCTGCATCATGCTCCAGTTTTTCCTCGTACTGTTCGTGAGCCTCGTTTGCCGTGTCTGCGAGTTCCTCAAGAGAGTTGATCGCAAACCGAGGCTTCTTTCTCTGAGCCTTGGGCCCAAATACATGGGAATATGGCTCAGTATCAAGAATGTTTGAGGTAACATTCTTATTCGACTCCTCCAACAAAGACATTGGAAGTTTGTTTTGTCGCAGGATAAACTGATATGAATCCTTGGACTTTTGACCCATTGCATCACGGAAATGATTCAATGCATCTTGGGCAATCACTCGAGTATTCCCGAACCATCTTCGATTCGGATCAACCCTTGCCGTCGGAATCTCCGTAGACTGGAATGTAGCTGCTTTTACAACCTCTCCCTTCTTATTCCTCTGAACCTTGCCCTCTTTATACATGCTCAACTTCTTCACTTTGTTGGCATCTCTGTAAAAGTTCTCACCTTTCCTTCGGAGGTTACCATCTGTGGTATCCCCCTCTCTAATTCTTCTATTCTTTTCCTTTTTGGCTGTACCCATGTTAAATTTGTAATGTGAGAATTTAGGGTGAAGAGGGTGGAAAATATTTTTCTGTCTCCCACTAAAAAAAAAAAAAAAAAAAAATGAGGGTTAGGGAAGTACGGCTGTGAGGCGACGACAGTCCATCCAGAATAGCCAGTGGAAAGGATGGCTTGAATACTGGGCGATTGTACACAAAAAAAAGCCCAATTTTGATACAGTCACATTTTTTCATGTATGTGAATATCTCTTTGAAAGAATTTGCTCTCCTGCACTTGGCGGTTTGTGCATGATAACAATCCAGTCGGAAGAGAAGAGCCCTGCTGCTAGTAACCATACTGTTCAGATTAACGCAAGATCATATAAACATTTAGGCTTCTGATAATTTCCGCGCCGTCGAAGAGAAGGCCTAAATCAGAACAGTCACGGATTTTCTCACAGCTAAGGAACTTTGGTCCTGCAATTCTTCCTTCGGGCATATCATGACGCAGTGAGCATCTCGTTATCGATCATCGCGATTCAAAGAAAACACAGAGGTGAAGGATTGAGCAAAACTAATGCTCATTTAAAGCCCCTAGAAGTCCACTATTGCCATTGCGAGAGGTCATTTCGACACCAAACTAAAGGCCCGCGTCGGCGCGCGCCGGTCCACCTTCCATATTTGTACATTGTCAACAAACGTCAAAATAGATCTGAGGTGAATCGGTGTGTTAACTTCTAGCGACTCAATGAGGGACGTACTATTACAGGATTTTGAGAATCTGAGCTTAGAAAGATTGTCACGAATAAAGCGGACGCTTCAGCCCCCAGAACCTTCGCTAAAACGGGTTAACAATACTACCAGACTACGATCCAAGCCGTTAGGGGACGCTTCAAATGCAGCTCGCAGCAGCAAGCCGATCAAGGATGATAGCGGACCACGAGTAGAATTGTCACGACGTGTGATAGAAGCCTCATTTAAAACACTAGATGGATTGAAAAATGATAAAGTCGAGAGGTCTGGATCTGCAACCGGTCAAAAGTCGAGGAAGCATGTATACGAGGCGTGTTCTGCAGCAATTGACACCTTGTACCTGGCCAAACAGTCTGGAAGCGATAAAGTTGCTGAGTGCGAACCAGACAAACAACATATTTCTTTTGTACTAAAGTTGCTTGATCTGGTGATGGTAAGGACAGTTTGTTTTGCTTGAATATGATCATAATTAACGTGATTGATAGATTGACGAAGCATTGTATGAGCTTTTGGAGTTTTACAAAAATCTAAATAATGACCTGAAGACGACATTAGAAATTCGACATGAATCACTCCTTTACCTGAAACCTCCAAAAACTACAGCACCCCCGGCAAGTTTAGTCAACATTGTCGTCAACAGCCAAATTCTGCTCTTAAAATGCGCACAGAAATGCGTGCAAAAATCCTTCAAGCCGATTTCTAACACTGTGAGTTACCGCTTGCTTTTCAATTTCATGGAAATATGCTAACAAACTAAAGTCTATTGTAAACGCATTAAACTCAGAAGGCACTGGTCCAATAACATGGTGTAAATTCTATCCAGACGGACTTTGTGAGCAAAAAACTGGTTTGGTTGGGCGACTCGTATTAGCATTGTCAAATTCGGCCTCTTTACAAACATCGTGCCATATGCGTGCTTGCGCTTTATCAGTACTACCTACAATCGACACACGCCACTTAGACCAATTAGTCACTTGTGTTGAATCTATATTGATGCGCAAGGTTCTAACACCAGTGGATACTGTTAGAGAATTTGGTGACGAAATCATGAAAGTCGGTTTAAAACATCCTGAGACCTGTCTTAGTACTGAAAGTTACCAAAAACTCCTTTCCGAGTTTAAACGAATAGCTCTGGAAAGCAATGATGAAGCGTTGGGTCAAAAATGGTCCAGCAGTGACGACAGCATAGTAGAGGCGTCGCAGAACAATGAAGAAGCAATGAAATTTACTGGAGAGTTGAAACCAGGTATATCCAGTGATGAATTGAACAAGTTACTAGCATCTGATAATTTACTGACAGCATTTGATACCCCGGCGTTTAACAAGTCATTATACAATATTTGCGAAAAGTCTCTTAAAACATCGCAACTACACCACATTTCCTCGATATTGCAGAAAGTGTTCTTACCAAACCTCAAGGACATGTCTAACAGCCAGCCTTGTGCCAAACTGTTAGAACTCTTCCTAACGTATACCAAAGGGAATACAACTAGGATTGACGAAGATATATGCGGTAGTATTTATGACATCTATTCAGACTTGGTCGAAATATTTTCCCATTTTGGAAACTGGGACTTTTTGCTGCACATTTCCAATTCTCTCCTTAACTTTGGCGAACGTGCGAGAACAAATGATGTTAGTACCTTCCTGCGGTTTTGGGAATTATCGCTACAATTGGAGTTGGAACATAGCAGACATTTTGGAGCAAAATCATATCTCATCACGAAGACTGAAAGGTTAGCTTTAGGACTGTTGGGATGTAAACAGTTCCAGGAGGCTATTAATACCATTGGTCGATCAATTTCTGTCATTTTCGATCGAGCAAATGTGCCGGAATATATGGCGGTGAGGCCTGCATCTAAAATTAGCGAATTGGATGATATGTACAGACTCGTCAACATTACTTGCCGTGTGCTATTAGACAATTCAGAAATATTATGTGAGTTTGGTGAAATGGATAAGGAACTGGAAAGCATTTGGTTGGAGATGATTTTACATACACTTTCTAAAACTTCAAACGAAAGCAAATTTAATTTATCGACCAGGATTGTGAACAGGGCGAAGCAGTTGATTTCTTGGAACCGATATCCTATAAGGTTTTTGAGACTCGGAATTGCATTTCATCATGCGACTGGTCAAATTGACAGCGATATGGAAGGTGTTCTTGACAAGGTTACAAAGAAGACTTCCAGTAATTTTGACAAGGATAAGGGACTAGCATACACTGCTCCTTTAATTAGGGGATTAACTTTGTACACTTTGGTGATTAGCAATTCGTACCCGGAAAAGGAGCTGTTTAACTACTTGGAACGCGCAGTGGTTGAATTTCTTACTGCACTTAAGGGGGATATCGAAAAGATGGAGAATATTGAATTTTCCTTTTCGTATCTCAATCGGTTTAGTGCATTTTTGGATCTTCAGGGAGCTCATGAATTACGCGTTAAACTACTCAAAGCTTTGATAAAGAAGGCACCAAAACCGTCTCTTGCATATTATCGTACTCAATTGGCATCCTCTTACCTGGCACTTGGTTACAACGGCGCTTGCATCAAAGAACTTCAAGCTGCGAGAAAACTTAACGAAGAGTTTGGGTCAAATGAAATGACTCACGGCACCATAATGGTATTCGAGGCTGACTGCCATACGGCTGACGGAAACATTGAGCTTGCACGCAAGTCAATAAATGCGCTTAACGAGTTCATCCAGACGTCAGAAAGTTTGAGTGAGCCTGTGTATAATGGCAGAAATTCCGGTGAGTCATTGGACCACTTTCAACAAAGGGTAATCCTGTTCTCTCAAAGTACCCTTTCCTTTGCCAAGCTCAGTAACCTAGAGGGAATGAGCGACGTTGCGGCTGTAAATACCCAGAAGACGGTTCGGCTATTGCAAGGACTTCTGAAAAAATACTCGACCGGTAGCTATGCAGGTCGGTCGACTAGCACATGGTCTTTAGTCTCAGTATTGATTGAAGCACTGTTGCTGACGGCACGTACATTCGAAGGTATGGGAATTGTGAGAGAAGCAAATTATTATATTCAAGAGGCTTCTAAACTTGCGGAATCTACGAACTGTTGTTTGAGACAAGCCACAATATTAAGTTTGGAGGGGGAAGTTAACGTTCGCATGAACAAACTGGATTACGCTCAAGGAGTGTTGCAAAAATGTGAAGAGCTAATGGAGGATATTAATTTTAGAGATGTCAACTTTTTACAATTAGTACATTCTCTTGCTTTATACTTGCAAAGACAGTGTCTTTACTCAGAAGAGAATGTTTATTACGATGTTTCTGAAGAGGTCTTTTCCGAGTTGATTGCTAGGGCTGAAGCGTCAGAAGATCCTGTAGGTGAGTTGGCTGAAGACTTGAAAAAACTACAGGTCAGGACAAGGTCTGCCGCTACTAGAAAACGGGCGGCGACCAATAAAAACCAAACTCTCGAATCTCTTAGCAGCACACGAGGATTAGAAGCTATCCACAACAACCTTTTACGAAGCCAGGCATATAGTTTGGGGCTTCAAGACGCCGTGGAGGGTGCTATTGAAATCTTAGAATCCAAGTCGAAGAAGTACTTATCAGACGAGACTAGAGAGGGCGTACTATTCAGTGCCTCTCGTGCGAGAAATAGCTTCCTCAAAGCCAAGAAGCTTCTGGTAATGGATCCTGTTTTTGGAGTTCTTCAAGATTCAGCATTATCAGTTCCGTCTGCTGATCTCACGACAATGAAGCGTTCAGCTCCTACTAGCAAATCTGGAAGCACTCCTTACAATGAAGCTGTGGCGTGGCTAGTTGATGCAAGGGAGCATATCGTGAAGAACAAAACTAAAATCATGACAGTATGCTCGAGCATTGAAATTGCCGATGTTTCAAACCTTCTGAGTAATATTACTGTGCTTCTTCATGCTGTATGCCGTGCACAAGAAGTTTTGGTCTCCGACTTGAATTTCTCTTTCCATGAAATCTCTAAAGGCTACTCCAGCCATTGGAATAGAAAAGCTCTTGAACAAAAATCTACTTCATCCTATGAATGGCCAAAGGTACAAGACGTTTCTAATAGCCCCTTGCATGAATCGACTCTAAGTTTCGAGGGCCAATTCTTGGAGGCTATTCCAGAGAACTGGCTAGTGGTGTCCATTAATGTATGCAAAGACACGGGGAATTTGATGATATCTCGATTTGAGAATCGTAGGTCGCCATTCATGTTGAGCCTGCCACTAAACCGACATTCTAGTCGGGATGCAGACGAGAACTCTTTTTCGTTCGATGATGGACTTGGGATTCTAAATGAAATTATCAGAAAAAGTAATGCCTCTTGCCATAGTAGTCGGACATCCAAAATTAAGTCCAAAGAAGAGAGGAAGCAATGGTGGGAAGAGCGACACGAGTTGGACAAAGAGTTAGAAGCTTTACTTCATGATGTTGAATATTGCTGGCTAGGTGGATTCCGTGGAATTTTTGACACCCGGGTAGTTGATGACGATGAATTTGAGAAGTTTAGACAATCGTTTAACATCATTCTCAATAACCATTTACCTTCCAGACGGACCAAACAAAATGGGAAAGGAAAATCAACCGCAGGGCGCGGAGGAAGGAGTAACAAATCAACTCTGAGAGTTGATATACACCCACGAGTATTTGAATTATTGTTATCAGTTGGCCATCCTGACACTCTTTCCGATCCAGGGCTATTGGAAGACCTAATTTATTTCATTCTAGACATTTTGCAATTCCACGGGGAGCAAAATGCGTACGACGAAATTGATATGGACCAAGTTGTGGTTGAAGTTGAGGAATGTTTACGAAGTTATCATAGTAAAGAACTAACCGGGAAGACCTACGATCACATTGTTCTAGTTTTGGACAAGAAGTGCCAGAATTTCCCATGGGAGTCTATTCCGCTTTTGCGAGAAAAGTCTGTTACTAGAATCTCTTCATTGACCATGTTGAAGGACCTGTTAACAAAGACTGAAACTTTTGAAATTCCTGCAGACGACTTTTATTATATATTAAATCCTGGTCGTGACTTGATCAAAACGCAAGAACGATTTGAGACTGTATTCTCTGAGCTTGATTGGTGGCAAGGAAAAGTCGGGGACCCTCCATCAGAGGAGGAAGTTGCAACGGCCCTGAAAAGTCGAAATGCGTTCGTATATGTTGGCCACGGTGGTGGCGAACAATACATTCGATCCTCGAAAATTAAGGGATTGGGAAAGTGTTGTCCAACAATGCTTTTGGGCTGTAGCTCTGGTGCCTTAGAGGAGGCCGGTGACTACGACCCATGGGGCACACCAGTAAGCTACATGGTAGCTGGCTGCCCAATGTTGGTAGCTAACATGTGGGATGTCACAGACAAGGATATTGACAAATTCAGTTTGAGTGTTTTCAAAACATGGGGTGTCTTTGGAGAAGCTGGTAAAACGATGGCTAAATGTATTTCTGAATGCAGGGATGTATGTACATTGAAGTTCCTCAATGGTGCTGCGCCTGTAGTGTATGGGCTGCCAATGCGTCTCTCAAAAAGCAAGGATCAACAAGACTAATATTTTAATGACTAACGATGCATGTATATTATAAAAAAAACACCAGCCTTTAATAGAATAATGAGCTTGCTTGAAATATTTCAAACCTGATTAGTTCGCCGTCTGATGTAAGTGGACGCGGTGAGAGCAGTACACCAATGCATATTTAACTTCATAACTGACCCAAAAGGCTTATTTTCCAAAGCAACTTGAGCAGGTCAGTGTTCGAACCTTTCGAAGCCCTTAGATGAATTGACGGATCCGAAGTACAGTTAGGGTGAAGGTTTCTAGCATTCTCAAAGCCTATCAGCACGTTGACGTTGAATTTTGCAATAATATTCTCTTGAGGAGACAGTTCAACTGGTGCACTGGCTTTCATATCCCACGAAAGTATATAGGTATCTTTACTCGAAGGTTTGGAGCGTACAATGCGGTCAAATAGGTTTTTTATTTCGGATAGACAGCCCTTCTTAAGGACATCGTAGGATTCCGCAGGCCAACTCACGTCCGATACAGTCAATGAAGCATGAGGTGAGAGAACCTTTTGCGAGGTTGACATTAATCCTAGTACGGATTTCCACTTCTTCTTCGCTGCCTCCAGTGAAGGTTTCGACGCCTGAACATACATTTTGGAACCGGAAGAAGAAGAGTTAGAGGAGAGTAATGGCAGTAGTCTTGATTTATCCAAATTTCCCTCTTCTTTGACAACGCCATATTTGAACATCAGATCGGATGGAAGGATTTGTCTGGATACAGCGTCCATTCTAGTAGGCGAAGCCAACATTTTGGCAAAGATGTTTTTGTCCAAGCCATCCATCACAGACTTTGACTTGCCAATGTTTGGCCGTTGGAACTTCTCAATCCGTTTAGCCCATCGGTGGAAGTGTGTCAAGAGAATTGGCTTCACTAAAGTCTCCGGAGACTCAGGTACGTAGGGAAGCCTTCTCCGCGGAGGGTCGCTAGTTCGAAAAGAAGACCCAGAAGGTCCGGTGAGAATATCAATCACTCCTCGAAGCACACTCTTACGAGGAGCCTTTTTGGTCATAATATTGGTTCAAGTTACTTTGATTGAACTACAGGTTCTGGTGTTCAATATAAAAATGGCTGGTGAGTTGCTGACTAAGCAGGTGTTTGGATTGCCTCTTCGAAGAACCGATTGTGGGACCGGCATCAATAGGAATAAATGAATGTTGGAATAAAACGGATTCTGGAGAGGGTGCCGCGAAAGGGGGTGAGATGCTCAAGCAGTTTAGGAGACAGGTATAAGGAGGCGATGAGAGGGGTTGCAGCGCCAGCGAATATCATCACTACTATTAATGCTGACGAGCCCCGAGGATTGACACTTAGTTCAGTGACGAGCTTATCGGTGCTACCAGATCCCCTGGTGTCTTTTAACATACAGGTTCCATCGAGAACTTCACAAGTGCTGCACAAAGCAAACAAGTTTGCGATCAACGTTCTGACTGGAACCGCAGAGTCTGTACGGCTATGCAAAGCCTTTGCTGGAGGCTATGGGGCGGATGTAAATCCATTTGAAAAATTCAGGGATGAGATTGATTTCACGGGCCATCACCATGATAGCATACCGGTGATCAATCATGCATCGGCCATTCTATTCTGTCAAAAGGAGCATGTGTTTAGAACCCAAGATCATGAGATCTGGATAGCCAAAGTGTACGATGTGGAAAACAACTCTTCTGAGGGAAGCCTATTGTATCAAAATAGATCCTTTCACATTCTTGGAAAGGTGATTGATGAATTATAAAAACCATGTAAATAGTTATTTATTGATAGAGAAGAGATCAGTTTTTTCTATTCAGTTGAATGCGAAAGGAGGCAGTTGCGATAATTCTTTTTGAAAAAGAACAAGGGAAGGAAGAAAAAGGAAATGAATTGAATCGTATCTACATAATAGTGAGGGGTCATTCCAGGTCATTAATAACTTGGGGACACAGACAATTGCTGCTGAACTGATGTCCAAATATTAGCGGTTTTGCGTTTAGTTTCTTCTATAGAATTTTCCATTTTAGTGATAGAAGTGGAGAACTCCTCCTGGATCCTTTTGCGTCGCTCCAATTTTGCATCACGAGCCTTCGCACGAGTGTCGACCAAACAAGAGATCTCGTCGTGACAAGGCTGGTTGATTTTGTCAAGGTCAGATTGGAGCCGGTCTCTCTTATTCTCCAGTTTATCTCTTTTCGAGATGAGAGAGTTCAGTTCACCTTCAAGCTCAAGAAGCTGCTTCTCCAACTCTCCACGCAGTTTGGACTCCTGCTGTCTTTTTTCTTCTACCACCTGCATATGAGACTTGTGTCGCTGTTCGTCATCAACAAACGAACAGTCCACTTCAGCTTGCCGGTTGATGAGCTCTTCGGTCGACTTTGTCAACTGGTCAATTTCCTCTTCAAATTGCCGCACAGACTCTCTTAAAGAGAGCACCTTTCGGCGATTTCTTTCCTCTCCTTTATCCGCAGACTCAACTTTGCTTCGAATACTGTCGATTTCAGAGCGCAAAGAAGTGAGTCTTTTGGCATGCTCTTTTCGTAATCTTTTGAGTCGAGACTTTTCTTCCGACAGATTCATCTGTGTTGTTGTCAAAGTGTCCAAAAGCGTTGTCACTGGTGAAAGCGGCCGGGTAGGACCACTGTTGGCGGAGGATGCTTGGTTGTTTGTTGCTGTTTTGACAGCTGTGCAAATGTTAGTCTTTAGACAGCTCACCGTGTGCTTATCTTTGGGGTCTTCGGCCACTATTTCAACTTCATACTGAGTGAATGGAGTGAGTCCATAAATAATAACTGCAAATGGCTCCCCATTTTCGCCCTCTTGTTGCACAGAAACTTGAGGCCATTGTATACCGTTAACTCTGGCCAGAAATGAGCAGTACTTTTCCTTGTCAAAGGCTACCATGTAGAATGCAACTACATTTTCCAATACAAACTTGACGTAGCAATTGCCAATCCCAGTCGGGGACTTTTCCCGCTCTTCAATCTCCTTAGCAGCCACCGTTTGACCGACGACCGAGTCTGCTTTATTAAGCGATTCCTGGCGAGCTGCCAAGACCATACTGCTGGCTAACGTTGACCATAGCGGCTGGTTCGACCGGACAGCCGTCAGCCGCTTGTTTTTGCGACTATTGGTGGCCGGTGGATAGAGCATCTTGAAAGCCGGCTGAGCGTGGTCCACAAACAGATGGCCATCATCCAGCTCATGGGATGCATTGCCATCCGCCGCCATGGAGATGACGGTTCCGTGATACTGACCCATACAATCCCCGCCGACATCAGCGGTGGGCCCGTCCAGTGGGGTCGACGCAGAAGTGGTAGTCGATGAACCGCCGCTGACCTTGTCGGGGAAGACCTTTTTCACAAACGGTAAAAGGCCCAGTCCAATGACATGGATGGCCGCCAGCTGGCAAAAGAGCGTTGGTATTTCGTTGCGCCAATCCAAATGACGCAGGCACTCAATTGTGCTCGGAATCAGCGCAAGCCCGCTAGTTATCGTGTTGTATGCTTCTGGCCGCGGGCGGAAATGAGAAGACTCAAGGGCATCCTTCATCAGCGGAGGAATGTGGTTGTCGGGAAACAGCAGCACGCTCAGGTTGTTCCAGGCCGTCTGCGCCGTCTCCAAGAGCATGGTTGAATATATGGCGTTAGTAAACACTTTGTTGCCACCGCCCAGATACGCAGCAACAATCGCATGAGCAAACACAAGTACAACGTTCTTGAATAGAGGCGTGAGATACAGCGAAGTGAAGGCAAACACGGCGTCCAGCACCACAGCCTTCAAAGTCACAGTCGACGACCGGCTGGAAATGAAGACAGAGTGCACCACCATCATCACGAGCGACGGAAACAGACTGAACAGAACTAGGATCGAAAGGGTATCTATGAACGCAGCCGGGGCAATCACCGTCCACGGCAGCTTCCCCGGCGGCTTCGACGGGGTATCATCTGCCGCCATTCTGCTAGACAATGCTCATAAAAAAGAAACCAACACCAGTCCTGTGTTCCGTGGGCCGTCGAGGGCTTCCAAATCAATCCTGGCAGTTGCGGTGGTTGCAAAATCTAAGTCACTCTCCTAAACAACACCCCCCTGCCGATGTGTGTGCACGTGACCAAAGTATATATAAATGATGAAATCCGAGCCTTTGCTAGAGCCTCTACTGGACCGGTCGACTGGGGGCTGACGGTAAGCGATGTGGGGAGAATTTGGAACGGAGGTTTGTCGAGTGAAGAGGTCTGAAAAAATTGTACAAGGATCGTGTCTCAAACCACACCCAACACCACACTCACGCAATGCCCACCCTGCAGGCGATCAAGTATTACAAGGAGAGCAAGACGCTGACCATTCTCGATCAGTTGGTGCTTCCTCATGAGACTCGATATGTGACGATCAATTCTACAGACGATGCCTTCTGGGCCATCAAGAGCATGGTTGTGCGGGGGGCCCCGGCAATAGCCATTGTAGCTGCCTTGGGGCTTGCCGTGGAGGTCGGGTCGAAGGAGACTCGACCTCACTTTGGCCAAACTTTGGAAGAGGTTTCGCTGAACATGCTAATGAAGCTGGACCACCTTATTTCCGCTCGGCCAACGGCAGTGAATCTTTCGAAGGCAGCCAATGCCATGAAGCACATTGTTCGGTCCACCAAGGCCGACGCCTCCCCGGAGGACCTGATCAAGCAAATTGTGGCTTATGCCGAGGGCATGCTGGAGAGGGATATCCGTGACAACGAGAACATTGGCAAGCACGGCTCGGAGTGGATTACAAAGGAGCTGGGGTTGAAGGAGGGTGAGAAATTGTCCGTCTTGACAATCTGCAACACTGGATCTTTGGCGACAGCTGGATATGGCACTGCCTTGGGCGTCATCCGCTCGCTGCATTCTCAAGGCGTTCTAAATCATGCCTACTGTCTGGAGACCCGGCCGTACAACCAGGGCTCCCGGTTGACGGCTTATGAACTTGTGTATGAACAGATACCGGCCACCCTTGTGACAGACTCGATGGCCGGGGCGCTTCTTCGAGCGACGCCGGATATTAAGCTGGTTGTTGTCGGTGCGGATCGCGTGGCTGCCAATGGGGACACTGCCAACAAAATTGGCACTTATCAGCTGTCAACTCTGTCCAAGGTTCACGGGGTAAAGTTTATGGTGGCGGCGCCAACGACGTCGATTGACGTTAGCACGGAGCAAGGAGACGACATTGTCATTGAACAGCGGCCCCACAACGAGCTGACGACGACCCGTGGGCCGCTTCTTGACCGCGACGGTAGGGTGGACCCCGAGAACATTGTCACCATCGCCACGGCGGCCAAGGGTATCAACGTCTGGAACCCGGCGTTTGACGTGACGCCCCACGAAAACATTGATGCCATTGCCACCGAGAAGGGCGTGCTGACCAAGACGGCGGCCGGCGGCTATGACTTTGGTGGTCTTGTTTAGCATAGCATGTTAGTTGATTCATTGAATTTATATACACCTTCTTAGTGATACAACGTAATAGTATATGGTCGATTAGTAAACTTATGTATTGTGAGTAGATTTGAGCCAATTCACATGGTCATAAATCCTTTGGCACATGTCGTTCATGTCGAGCTCCTTCCAGTCGTTGAACACGATGCCCTTGTACACGCCAATGTCGCAGGCAGCCCATTGGGCCTCCAACCACAGCTCGAGCTCAATGTCCTTGTCATCGAACAGATGGCGGTTCTCCGACGGCTTGCCGTAATAGCGCACTCGGTTCTCTTCGTGGTCCTTGTCGAAGTGCTGCTTGTCGTTGACAAACAGCTCCTTCGGGTTGACCTTGGGATAGTTCAAGTGCATGAACATCACTCGGGGGCTTTCGGTCGTCGTCTTGAGCACGTTCTTTTGGTAGTCGTCGTGCGGGTCCACCTGCAGCATGCCGGCGCCAATGAAGTCGGGAGCAAACCTGCCAGTTGGACGACAGTCCTGGATGACATGATGGACGTCTTCGCCCAGGGCCAACGCCGCCGCATAGTACGTCTCCTTGTCTCCCTCGCCGCCGCTCCCCTGGGTGAAGAGCTGGTAGTAGGCCTTGTAGCCCTCGAGGTTGAAGTGGGTGGCAAGCAGCAGGCTTTTGTAGTGGCGTTTCTTGGATACCACGATCTGGCCAGACTCGGTAGACTTGTCGGGGATGGCGCCCTCGCGATCTGCCTGGGGAATCTTTGCTGGATCTGTCTCCGACAAATCTCCGCGCACTCGGTCCCCCAGCTCGGTTCCAATAATGTCGTAGTACGCAGGCGACGTGGTCCGAAACCAGTAGTCCGGCCACAGAATGTAGCCCGTCGACAGATACGGCTCCCGCAGCGTGAGCGTCTCAATGTCGCGAATGGGCACGCTGTCGGAATCAATAAAGATCACGTCTTCGAAGCGCGACGCAAGGATGGCCAAAACTTTGAACTGGTATCCATGGACGTCAAACTTTCTGAACGTGTCCGCCCCGTAGATATCTTCCAACACCACGCATTTGGCGTTCAGCTCTGGAAGAACCTCCTCGCAAATCCGCGGCTCGTACTCCTCCTTGTCGGCCACAAACACCTCCACAGGGATGTGTGGCGAAACCCGACGCAACATGCGCAACGTGTTCAACATCACTGGCATGTACCTGGCCCCCGAGGTGGTGACAACTCCAGTGCCTTCGTAAAGGCCCTTGGGCGGGTCCGACGGAAGGTCGTTGACAATCCCCTTATACGCCCGCTTCAGCTTGTCCTTGTCTTCGTCGGAAACCTGTAAAAACTCGGCCAATTCCTCGTTGGTGAACACTGGAAGCTTGTCGTCAAACGCCTTCTTCGGCGCCTTCTTGTCGTCCTTGTACTTCTTCAGCGGCTCAATATCAGGCGAGTGGCGCCCAAAAATTTCAAATAGTTGTTTATAGTGCTCCTTTGCAGACACTTGGCCCCCGTCCGCACTCTCTTGCTCATTGGACAAAGGAGGCTTTTTGTCAAAATCCACTAATGAACTGGTCGTCTTGGTCACGGTGCTCAACGTCTGGCCGTCCCACGGCAACAGAACAATGTACACCGTCAACAGAAGCGCACAGACCAGAAAATACCGGACATACGACCGTCTGGCGTTGAGAAGCATGCGTGATACCGTTTAATCAAGTGTACGCGTTGACACAAACACACACGGGCTGCTCGTAACAGGGGGATAATAATCTAAAAAACAAAAAAGGGCTCCGTGCTCCACCTCCTCTGTCCACTATCAACAACAACAACACAAAAAAAAAAAAAAAAAAAAAAAAAGAAAGACGTAAACCACAAAGACAGTAATAAAGTGCCTGCTGTATGTACAACAACAACCTGCGCCGGCTTCGTTGATGACCCAAACTAACGGGTTCTTGTCCGCACACACGTATACTGGAGGGTAACGTGTTTCTATCGGCCAGTTTTGCTATTTGTGCATGTTTCACAAGCTTTGGTCGTTATAAGCTCAAGGGGCCAGGGACCGAGGGTCTACAAACAAAGAGGGAGCCACCAGTCGGTTGAAATAACCAGCACTCCGTTCAAATACTCCACGACGAGGACTGTAGTTCAAGGAGGTCTTTTGCTGTGAAAAACCCTATCGCCGATCGCCGATGAGTCCATGGGGAAGCTCAGTCATTAATTAACCTTAGATTGGCCACAAGGCGCAAGCTCCTCTGGCCCGGGTAAAGGTTAGCATTTGTTTCATTAAATTGTCCGACCTTTTGTCATAGACAAAAGCCGGAAGATGTGTGTTGATGAACCCACGACAAATGACTAATACAAGATGAATAATACATATATAGTTTGCTACTTAGAAAAATAGGATTTGCATTTTAGAAACCTCTAAAGCCCGTGCCTTGGACGCCCATGCCATTGGACAAGCCCGTGCCTTGGGTGATCATGAGTCTATTGCCACCGAGAATGGGAGTTTGGTCGTCCTCCTGGTTTTGTTTCTTTTCCTTCTCCTTGCGTTCTTCGTTTTCCCTGTTGAGCCTCATCAACAGCGCGTTCTGTTCCCGTTGGACGTTAATTAAATATGGCATGGTGTAGTCGTTCAGTCCGTGTCTCCAAGAGAGCTCGGTCACAACGTCTTGTCTGATCAGTTCGTAACACGTAAATAGGGTGGCAACATAGCATTCCTTGTTGCCGATGTCAACAAAGTACCTCAATAGATCTTCAGCAACTTGCTCCTTGCCGGAAATGGATGCCGTGTCAATGGCGTCCTTCCACAGCTTGTCTTCCTTGGACAGAGAGATGCTCTTGTTCCACTTCTTGTTCTTCTTGTAAAGGTGGGCGGCAATCTGTCTGAAGAAGATGAGGTCGTGCTTCTCCAGGCGCTGGGCAAGGTCCAGCGGGTCGTACTTGTCAAAGTTGTCCACGGAATCGCGCAGGGATTGGTAGTCCTCCTCCTCAATCAACAAGTCGTGGTACGCGTTGTTGACGGCAGACAGATTCTGCTCCTGCACAGACACCAAGAACGGCTTGATCATTGGCAAGTTGTCGCTCTTTTGGAACATTCGCACCACCCGGCTGACGTCGATTCTTGGAATCAACACCTGAAGCAGGTCGGTGATTAGATGCGGCTGTTCGGCCATGTAGAAGTTGATGGCCTTGTAATAAATTTCCAGGTTGGCAACCTTGACAATAACCTCCTTGAACGAGTTGTGTTCAAACGCATCAGCCGACCGCTCAATCATGGCCAAGGCGGCATTGTCCCATTCGTCATAATGGCAATAAAGGAACACCAGCTCTGGCCACAGGTGGGCATCTTCGCACGCTCGGATGACTTTGGGAATGTTGATTCGGGACCAAAACAACTTGAGATGCTCCATCAGCGAGTCCGGTCGGTACTTGGAGTAGAGCACAGCAAGCTCGGTGAACATGCCCATGTGGGCTCGTTCGAGGGACAGTCCCGACTCAAAGAGCTTGATAACTTCGTCAAAGCATCCAAGATACTCGTAGCGTTGGACCAAATCGCGCAACTCCTCGGCATGGACAATCAGGTTCATACCACAAATTTCTGCCAATCTAAATTCGCGCTGGTCGATACAAGCGTCGCACACTTGCTTCCACACCTTGACGTTGCTAGCCTTTCGAGCACAGTCAACAGCTCCCTGATAGTTCTTCAAATAAACTTCGGTTGATGCCAACTTGGCCCAGTTGGAAATGGACTTGAACATTTCCTTGGCAGCCTGGTAATGGCCCTGTTCGTAGAGCTTGTCGCCAACAGTCTCGATTTCGGCAACATTAGGAGAAGAGAGCAAATCTCTCATCTCTCCCAGTCGGTCTGTATTGGCATAGCTGATCAACAACTGGCTATCAACTTTTGGTTCTCGAACCGACTTGCGGGCCATTTCAAGATAGCTAATAAGCTCTTCATCCTTACCCGCCCTCGTGGCAATCTCGATAACCTCGGAAAAGTTATTCGGATCATTGGCCTTCTTGTAGGAATCAATTGCATCTGCAACACGCAGGCCGTTCAGTTGGGCCTTACCGAGCTGGCTCCAAACTTCAGGCTCGTCCACCTTGTCTGCGTACTGCTCACCTCTATCGAGGGACATGATATGATCAACCAAAACATTGAGGGCATCAATGTGACGGTTGTACTTCTTGAAGACCTCAAATGCTTCTTCATACAGCCCATTATCAATGGAGATTTGAGCAATGTCGTCAACATCATAACTGTCAAGTCGGTCAATGTAATCGCTGACCTTGGACTTGTCAGCCTTAACGGCAGTAAGAATCAACAGGTTCTGCAAGTTTTGGTTGTCGCTGAATGGAGATGGCTCTAGAATAATCTTTTCTAGCAACTCGATGAGCTCTCCAGGCAAATCAGCAGCCATAAACGCCTTGACAGCAATAGACACGTCTTCTGGATTGGTCGACTCTGGGACAGCAGTACCAACAACTTGATCAATCAACTGGCGACGATGAATATTATCTTCTGCCAAAACATGACCCCACAAGTCAGAGTCTGCGCGGCCAACCAAATATCGTGCCTGGTGCTTGTACATAGAATTCTCGTTTGTAATATTGACCAATTCATAATCATTCTTGCCTCGTTCATAGGCAATGAAGGCCAGGTAAGGATCACGGTTCTCGCAGTACTTACCCACATTAAGAGAGTTGTAGAATTCATTTTCACGCAAGAACTTTTCTGGGTTGTTATTGCTGTCAATGTAGATCTTCGCCAAAGCGTCATACAAGGCTGGGTCCTGTGATCCTCCGTTCAACACTGCTTCAAGGAATGGAAGCAACAGCTTCAACCTATTTCGCTTTTCAACCTCAGCAACCAATGGTTCAATCGGCACTTGGCCAACCACAGACTGGAGCAAGTCCTTGATAATTTGCTCATCACAGTCTACATCAAGCAACCCTCCAACGACTTCAGGTGTTCGGGCTGGGTTGACCCTCTGAACATATACTTCAATGAACTTGAACTGCTGGTTTTGGTACAGGTACAAGATCAGATCATGAACAAAGTTGTAACGGTTGCAAACAATAATCAATGGAAGCTGATCAGCCAACTTGGCGTCCTTCAAAAAGTTCTTAACCTTCTCTGGGTTGTACACATTATTGTCACGTGCGATACGCTCAATCTCTGTAAACTGGCCAATCTGAGCTGCAGCCTGAATGTACTTGAACACAACATCGGCGTCGTTGGACAGGTTGACAATGCTCTGTAAATAGTAGTAAAGACCTTCGGATGTCTTAAACTCTTCAAACAACTTGACCAGGTTCAATGGTCCAACCAAGTCAGAGTACTTGACTGCAACCTGAATGACAACTTGCAAGTTCTGTCGAATATTAACACTCAACATCTCCCGTAGAGACTCCAAAGTCTGTTCAACAGTGAGCTTACCAAAGTAGTTGATAAGCCACTCCGGGTTCAAAACATTAGTGTGAACAATGACGCGTTTGATATCCTGCAAATCGTCATAATGCTCAAGGGCACGTTGATAAAGACCGGCCTTTTCACACAGTTGCGCGATACGTGCTCTATCGTAGTGAGTAAACATTTCGTTACCCAGGATAGCATCGGCAACCTGCGGAGCATTCATGAGGTTAACCTCCAACAATCTAGTCTGAAGATGGCCATGTTCTGGAAGGTTGTCCTTAAGGGCGTCCAAAAGGAATGCGGTAGCTTGCTGAATCAAGTTCTGACCGAGGAAAACATCAACAATCTTGTCCAGGTTCAAACCACTAGTTCCCTGGCTAACCAACTGTGTGGCAAATTCTACACCTTTGTCTGGGTTTAGGCGCACAATATTCTGCAGCAAAACAGTATAGTCTGGGGTATAGTTGACCTTTTGGCAGTATGGCAGAATTTTGTCATATTCACCCAACTCGGCAAAGGCAGCAACGACCTTCATAGGAACGTTAGCGCGGAGGTAAACGGAGAGAGCTAGATTGAGATCAAAGTTTCTAACTGTGTCACCGAGTTCTTCAGAACACTCCAGTTTGTTCTCTTTGAGCCATTTTTCAAACAGTGGCTTTCTGTCTTGCTGCAAAACAGGGAGGGCAAGCTCCATGGACTCAAACTTATTAAGAGAGCCTTTATCAAGCAAAGTAGAGAAATATTGAAGAACTGGTGGTGTCTGACCAGGAGGCGACTGGATGCTTTTCAATCGCTGGATAGTCTCTGGGGTTCGTAGAATACCCTTTGGAGAGGAAGCGGCAACCTTTGCGGCCTCCAAGTAATTTCCCGAGTTGAGCAGTTGGTTGAACTGCTGAGAGTAAAGGTCATCAGCACCGCTCAAGCCGCCTCTAGACGCCAGGGCCAACGCCAGGGAAGCATTGCCCAAATTGTTGAGTACGTATGAGACAATGGTATCTTCATTCAAAGTAACAGAAAGAACTTGACCCTTTCTATTAATGGCCAAAACACCTTCATCCTCAAATTTGGCGGCGGTGAAGACAGTCTCGGACGAAATACGGTTCATGTAGATACAAACACCGGTTTCCAAATCGTATAGATGAATGAAACCATACTTGGTGATGATGTAAACAACCCCGTACTTGTTGGAAACTTGAACAGATACCGGGAAATCGTTGGTAGCCTCTGGCGGGAAAAAGACGTCAACAGCCTTCTTCTGGTATGTAGGGTTGCCTTCTTGGTGATCAATTTCAACAATATGAAGCTTTGCGCCATTGGCGGTCTTGTTGGCGAAAGTGAACAATCTGGTGTCAGAAGATGCACCGTCCAATCTCAATTGGCCAAACGAGGCAGCATGTCCCTCAATGCCCTGAGAAATGTTTCTCTCCCGCGAATAGAGCTGAATGTTACCGACAATACGGCCATCCCTTTGAGAGATACCAGTCAAAGCAGACCACTTACCGTCCCCGTTGACGGTATAGCCAATGATTTGAGTACCGCTCAATGAGGCATGGCGATCCGTCACCTTGATTGGGGACTCTTGCGCGGTATTATAAATATCCCAGTGGTAAATAGAACTATCGGTAATTAACCCTAGAGTGGAGTCGGAAACCCACTTCCAATACACTACGTCTTCACCCAGAGTAGCAGACTTTAGGCGTTGACGGTTACCCAGATTGACAACCTAGAACAAGGTTAGCTTCCACGCAGAGGACAACTACGCGCTCAAACTCACCTGTAATGTACGTCCTTGGGCTCGAAGGGCGATGATAAATTCATTCGGATGCATAATTGCCGAGTCGGCCGTCATGTTCTTTCGAACAACCGAGTTATTGTCCTGGAGGTTGATTATGGCAACCATATTTCCTGAATCCGACGTTTCTCGGACACTATTCACCAATTAGCCTTGGTCCTGTGGCTACTAGACGTGGACCAACTTACCAGATATATTTGTCACTCTCGAGAGTGCAGGTTGTGAAGCCAATCGATTGGTCAGGTACATTCACAGCGGAGAGCTGTAAATGCTCCTGGAATTTGATAGGTAGTTCGTTCGAAGACGACATGGTGTGAAATCAAAACGCGCAAACGTAAACGGCGGTTTATACCAACTGGCAAATAAATTGTGTAATATAAACTCACCAACGCTGTTTGTTGATTGCGTCCTCTGTGTTTAACAGCTGGCTATTGTGTTGAGGGGACCGGAGGGAGGCGTGGAACTGCGTGTTCGGTTTGACGTTTACGCAAGCCCCACGTTTACTCAGGATTTTTACCAGTACCTCAGTTTTTTGACATTTTCCATCCAATTATTCCTCGGGGAAGCCGGGTTGATTCTGGTATCTGTGTGTGTCTGTATGTGTGGTCGAACTAGTGCATCGTCATTTGTTGCTCAACTATTTTGGCCACGTTTTCCAATATCTTCATCTGCAACTTGCTGAAACTTCCTTGAGTTTTGTTATGTATATAATAAGCATAGTAACTGGCCTTCATGACTGCGTTTGATTGTTTGTCCTGGTTTATTCCTTCATAGTAAATGAGGTCTGCTTGATCATACCGAGATGGAGAATTGAAGGGCCCATTAACATTCATTAGAAGGTCTTCCTTTGCACTTTCGAATGTAGTTTTCTCCGAAAGGATCTGACCGGCAATCACACAGCAAATGATATCAGTATGATGCAGGTCATTTCCCTTAAAGCAATCGATAGATTTATTCTTGCTGTTATTCTAATATTCCTGAGAACGGCAATAGTGCGAGGTGTTTTTCATTCGCCGTCGAAGAGCCCCTTACTATGAACTGTTAATAACAATGGCAATGTCAAAGGAAGAAATAACCAACAAAACATATATTCCTATATTCACAAGATAAAACTCATATTATACATGTCCAATGGCGGTGCAAATAGCCGGTGGCTAATGATGGCGCGCGCTGCGCGAAACCTGGGGATGAGACTGATGAGCCGGTGAAGGCTCCTTCACGAGTCCAAAGAAGAATGGAAAACAGCCGAACCACCCCCAAGAGCACTGGTGCTGAGTCGGAGAATGTTTCCACTACAGACCTGAGCAGCAGTACACAGGTAGATGGAAACGATACCACTGACGTAGATATAGAAGCCCAGAGTCCTGAGCCGTATTATGGAGATGGGCCAGGCGCCAGCAGAGAGGCCAACCACAGTAGAAGTGCTTCTGATGAAAGCACACAGAGCGGCGTGCGATACTCGTGTGACTATATGAGCTCAACAGATGAGGAAGCTGATGATGATGGAGTTCCACGAGAAAATCTATCTGACCGAGATTTTGCAACATCTATAGACCGACCAGCCCAGCAACTTGACCTGGATAATGTGTCGCACGTCAGGCTTTTTTGTTCCAATCAATTTGAACCAATTATATTTGACAATATTACTTCCGAAGCCAGGGACCTGGATGCAAATGAAAGAAACTTCCTGTCCTTGCTCAGAACGGCAATGTATCTGGGGCTGGCGGGGTGCGTTGTCTTGACCAACTTCCGCTTTCCTGGAAAGCCCTTTGAGCGGGAGGAGCTTATTGAACGCATGTCGCTTCCAGTTGGAATCACCTTTATGGTTCTCTCGTTTGTCGGCCTGGCGGCGTCAGCAAACAACTACATGAGGACTGTGTGCAGCTACGCAAAGCAACGAAGTGTCGTCAAAACTACGCACATTGGGCAAGTCTTCATTATAGCATCGGCATGCGCCATCATTGCAACTAACATTATTCTCCTTGTATCTATGTAACCCGACTGGCGCCTAGGTCTCTCTGGCCAATGCCGGGCTAGGGAGCAAGTCGCAAATATGTTAACACTATGTACAAAAAATATTTATTAGGCATAGACCATCTGGCCAGTGGCGGTGTACCGGACCTTTCTAGCGTGTCGTCGGTCGGTTCTTGAGGCGCCGTATCGGTAGCCAATCTCGCCGGCCTTTGCATTAGTAAACTTAAAAAGGGCCTGCTCCCCTTCCAACTGGGGGCCGAGGAACGACACTTCCTTTTCATTGGTTAGAGATGACTTGACATGGGCCTGGTTGCCGTGTTGACTGAGCTTCTCCAAGGTCTCGGCGGCCGGCTCAATGTTCAGAACGTTTGCGGCGTCAATCGGACCAAAAGGCTCTGATTCGGCAACGTTCAGGAAACGTTGATGTCTAGTTGCATCAGGAACGGGAATTTCTGTCAAGTCGTCCTTCTGGGAGCTGTTTGGCCGCAAAACAGGGAACATGAGTCTCATTGTGTTTGACATTTTGCCCATTTCCGGAGTGATTTTCTTCTACAGTACCCGCGTTAGTCAAATGCTCGCCATTCACTTCACAGCAAAAGTCCATGTGTCAGAAATTGGGAAAGTTGGAACCATGTAGTTGTCTTAAAGACTAATCGATTTTTTGAAGCATCATTCAAAGACTCTTTGCCTGTGTGATCATCACTTACCTCCTGCTCATATTCCTTCTCAATCTTGCTCAACGTGACTAGGGCCTCAATGCGTGGAATGGAGATGCCGTATTTGACACCGATCCTCTGGACTGTGGTGTTCCCTCGGTTGAACTCCGCCACAATCTTCCTCTTCATGTCCTCTGGGATTAGTAGGTTGGATTTGCAGAACTGGTTCTCTGAAAATGGCTGCAGCGAACTTCGGCCGGCATTGTTGAAAATTTTCTTCCATTCATGTCGTCGCCCGTCCCGCGATCTGTCCGCGCCCCTGATAGGGTAAGCTGCCATGTAGTTTGTGCTGTTTCCTTTTGGTGCCCAAAAGAAGGGGTTCTCAGTGTACATGCCCTTGAAATTTCGAGGTCCCAAAAACCTCCTTAGGTCGGTTCTGAACGAAGTGATTCGCTTCTTTCTTTTACTTGATGCATTTCGAACTTGCTGCGCACTCGCAAACACGCTATTGTTCTTCAGCCCTCGCAGGCTCGTGCTATTAAACATGTTAAGGCCTCTGCAACTCGCAAGGAGAATTTTTGACTGGCTCGCGTGTTGGGACCAAAGGGCGGTCAATTTTCAGCACAGCAGTTTTGTGTGGTAGGGAACTGCACGGAACACCGTCGTCGGGAAGCCGTCCTGGTCCTGAGAATTGAGGAAAGTAGTATTGTCTACTTCTTACGTACAATTTTTCTTATATGGACTATACAAAGAGCGGTCTCGAATGCTGTTTGTATACTATAGATGAACCTTTGCACAACAACTACTTCCTGTCATAGGACAGATGGTGGTATTTGGGAGGAATTGGGCTGTGACCTAGTAGACGTGTACGAAACGAGACCAAGTAGGCGGAGCGTTGATAAAGACAATTGAAGGAAGGAGAATTGTAGAAGGTAGCAGAAAGTTTTATATTGTGGCTCCCTACCATGTTAGTTGTTGGCCAACTGTATTGACTCTTAGGAGCTGGTCCATGGCTATTCTTGTGCCGTTAGCACATTTCCATTGAGTCTGCCCTTGCTCTAAGAGAGAAGAAGAGAATCAAGAGAGGGACGAAAGGACAATTATCAGTCTCTAAACTAGTTTTCGCTGAAGCTCTCCTCTGTATCAGCGGTCGCACTTCGGCCACAACCAATGAACCCAGCAAGAGCAACCCCTCGATTACGTTCCGAACGGATAAATTCCGGCTAAATCTGTTTATAGGAAAACGTTGATATTCCACTAGAAATTTCATAACTATGGGCACCCGATGAGCCCCACGTTGCAGATCGCAGGGTTCAGGTGATGACCGTGCAGCAAGTCAATCTCTCACCATTTTCTAACGGCGGAAGCGACAGCCGCCTGGTTGATAGATCATTTATCCTGGAATATATAAAGGCCTGTAGGAAGTAGCGGGTAACGAAGAAGGAATACCAACCCCAAGGTCTTTTTTGGCCCCGCTATAGCCCCGCGTGGATCACTCCACTTGGCGTAGCGAGGGCACCTTCCTTCCCCCGCTTTACATCGGGGTTATCATGATAATGTTTCAAATAAAAGGGGGGGAGTTACCCCGAGCATCAGGAAGCATGAATATAAAGACTTCTCCTTCCCCAAATAATCTGCACACTAATGGATTCCGAAAAAAGATCAGCATCGCAAACTAATCACGTCGAGTGTGTGGATGATGGTGTGAAGGGCCACGCGCAGATCGAGATGGAAGCTCGAGAGGCTTCAGACATTGAACACTCTATGAGCCTTCTTGAGGCCATCAAGGTCTATCCCAAGGCTGTCATATGGTCAGTTCTCGTATCCTTGACCATTTGTATGGAAGGCTATGATGTGAATCTGATGCCGAATCTGCTCGCCTACCCGAGCTTCAAGAGAGACTTTGGCCAGTACTTTGAGGGCGTTGGATATCAGATTACCGGCACCTGGCAGGTGCTTCTCACTACCGGCTACTGCGTGGGGACCGTGATTGGTGTGTTCATAAATGGCTATTTATCAGAACGCATCGGCCATCGCTGGACCCTCATGGGATCGCTCATGATTCTGAACGGCCTCATCTTTATGATGTTCTTTGCTACTAGCGTCGAACTGCTGTTTGCAGCCCAGTTCCTCTGTGGACTGCCTTGGGGGGTGTTTGCAACGATTGGGCCGGCCTACGCGTCTGAGGTGTGTCCGCTCGCTCTACGGGGTATCCTCACCAGCTACATCAACGTCTGCTTTTGCATCGGCCAGTTCATTAGCGCTGGTGTATTGAACGGCCTAGTTTCCAACGATACCAAGTGGAGCTACAGAATCCCGTTTGCAATCCAATGGGCTTGGCCGTTGCCCATCATGATTTTCATCTACTTTGCCCCCGACTCGCCATGGTGGCTGGTCCGCAAAGGCAAGCTGGATGAGGCCAAAAGGAACCTACAACGACTGGTGGACGAAAAGAAGCATGGAAACCTTGACAAGCAGATCTCGCTTATGATTTATACCGACGAGGTGGAAAAAGAACTGGAGTCTGGCACGTCCTATTTCGATTGCTTCAAGGGCATTGACCTTCGTCGTACTGAAATCAGTTGCTGTGTGTTTGCCGGCCAGGTCCTGTCTGGTAACAACTTCGCTTATGGCGGCACTTATTTCTTCGAACAAGCCGGCATGGACCCTTCCGAATCGTACAAGCTGGGCTTCGGTTCCACCGCCATGGCCCTCGCCGGCACCCTCCTGTCTTGGGTGGTGATGAATAAAGTTGGCCGTCGACCAATTTACGTCACGGGACTAGCCTCAATGACGATTATTCTGTTGCTCATTGGCCTGCTTTCGTTCTCGTCCAACAGCAACGTAAAATGGGCACAAGCCGCCTTTACAATGATATGGCTCTTTGTTTATTCGCTCACGGTCGGGCCTCTTGGTTGGGCCATTCCAAGTGAAATGTCTTCCATGCGATTGCGAAATAAGACAATTTGTCTAGCTCGAAACACATATTATGTCCTCAACATTGCAGGCGGAGCAATTGAGCCATATATGATGAACCCTACAGAGTGGAATTGGAAGGCCAAAACTGGCTTCTTCTGGGCGGGCAGCTGTCTACTTATTACCATCTGGGCATTCTTCCGCCTACCAGAGTCCAAAGGCAGAATGCCTCAGGAATTGGACATTCTCTTCTCTAAGCGCATTTCTGCACGAAAGTTTTCAAAGTATCGAAAGGAGGATCTCCAAGAGTTGGACTCTGACGAATACAACCCAGGAGCATAGTTAAATTGTCTAGTGAATAATAACGTTATAACACCATTTTAACTTTGACAGCGTCTTCGTAACAAACCTACAGCCAGACGGACTACAGCCTTTCGTTCCACTGGTTTATTCGACCTCTTCCAACACTCTCCGGCTGAATTCATCTTGTAGTCCCCCCGCGTGAATGTGATTTATCCGGGGATCCCCACATGTCTCACAACATCCCACCGTGGGGTGACACGGCTGAATATTCGGACCGATTAAAATAGGTCCGATTTCTGATGTCCGTGGATTAATCCCTCAATTCGGAGTAACAGTCTCCGATAGTAGGCTTATAAAACGAGTCTGTCGGTGTGTTTCTGTCAAGAGGCAATTTGAACGGATAGAAAAAATGGGTTTGTTTGATGACTGTGAAGTATACAACGATTTTAAATTTAGCCATGGAATGTGGCATTTGAAGGACAACGTGTCGATAGACTGGGCTACGGAAAGGGTCAAGTCGGAGCAAAGGGACGATGCTCTGTATACCTTGTACTCTACAAAGGTAATTCGACATCGTGGCGATACTCTCAACTGTCCTACTGTGACCAGCGAAATGCGATCCCCAGTTCCGGGGGTTATTGCGGTCGAGTGCTACCACCATTCAGGCACCGTTTCTAAGGAGTCTCGCTTTGATCTGAACTTGCCCAAGTCCAACAGCGAGTGCCATATTGACAGCAGTAACAAGACAGTCACTTCGGGCACAATTTCGGCAAAGCTGGACTCGGATCCAAAATCGTTTGGTGTACACTTTGCTGACGACCAAGGAAGACTGCTCACAAAGCTCGGGTTCCGCTCATTAGGCTATGTTCGTGATAGAAGGCAGAATCCTAGAGGGGCCCACCAGCCGTTTATGACTGCCCAGTTGCATTTGTCTGTTCAGGAGAAAGTATATGGATTTGGTGAGCGATTTGGCCCATTTGTCAAAAATGGTCAATCGGTAGAGATCTGGCATCGTGATGGCGGAACGTCTTCTGAACAAGGTTACAAAAACGTTCCATTCTACATGACAAATAGAGGTTATGGCATCTTTGTCGACCACACTTCGATCGTCAACTTTGAAGTGCAATCGGAACGAACCACACGGGTAAACATCACCGTTCCAGGTGAAAAGATCCGTTTCTACGTGATTCACGGACCATCTCCGAAAGAAATTATCCAGAAGTACAATCAGCTTGTCGGTTCTCCGGCATTGCCGCCACCACGGTCGTTCGGACTATGGCTGTCGACGTCTTTTACGACAAATTATGACTACGACACTGTTTATTCCTTCCTCGACGGAATGCGCAAGCGCAAGATCCCTCTCCACACATTCCACTTTGACTGTTTCTGGATGAAGGGCTATCAATGGACCGATTTTGAGTTTGACCACGACAACTTTAAAGGTGATCCAAAGAAGTTCCTCAAAAGCCTGAAGGATGAGTTCGGCATCGACGTGTGTGTTTGGATCAATCCGTATATCGCCCAAGAATCGAGGGCGTTTAAGACAGGACATGAGAATGGCTACTTTATCAAAAACACAGATGGCTCTACTTATCAAACGGATTTGTGGCAGGCGGGAATGGCCATTGTTGATTTTACTAATCCCGACGCTTGTGCTTGGTACCAGAAAGAGCTCAAGGGGCTCCTTGATAAGGGGGTGGACCATTTCAAGACCGACTTTGGCGAGAGAATTCCCGCACAAAATGTCAAATATTTCGACGGCTCCGACCCAAAGACCACTCACAACTACTACACTCATCTCTACAACAAGTGTGTGTTCGAGCTCTTGGAGAAGGAGAAAGGAAAGCATCAAGCTTGTCTTTTTGCTCGTTCTGCAACTTCTGGCGGTCAACAGTTCCCGGTTCATTGGGGAGGTGATTGCGAGCCAACCTTTGAAGCCATGGCAGAGACCGTTCGCGGCGGCCTGAGTCTGAGTTTGAGTGGTTTTGGCTTCTGGAGCCACGACATTGGTGGTTTTGAGGGCACCCCTAGTCCCGAAATTTACAAGAGATGGGTGGCCTTTGGCTTACTTTCGTCCCATTCCCGACTGCACGGCTCTGGTTCCTACAGGGTGCCCTGGAACTTTGATGATGAGTCTAGTGAGGTGCTCAAAAAGTTTGTTAACCTTAAGTTGTCTCTGATGCCATATATCTATGAAGCCTCGGTCAATGCTCATAGACACAGTGTTCCGGTTCTACGCTCGCTTCTGATGGAGTTCCCCGAGGAGGTCAGCGCATGGAACGCGGATACGCAATTCCTTCTCGGACCAAGCTTGTTGGTTGCACCGGTGTTTGATGGCCAGGAAGGAGAGGTGACTTATTATGTGCCAGAGGGGAATTGGTACGGTCTGTTGGACGGCAAAACAAGGCAAGGTGGGAAGTGGCACTCGGAAGCCCATGATTTCAAGTCTATTCCTCTCCTCGTGAGACCCAACTCCATTGTGGTCTCTGGAGGCAAGGACGACACTCCAGATTATGCGTGGAACGACGGCTTCACAGTCAATCTCTATGACATTAAGAGGGAGACCACTGTATCTATTCCTGATCACAAGAAGCTAGGAGAGTTCTGTGCCACAGTTACAGCCACTCCTCAGGATAGCGGGGATATCAAGGTTACTGTATCGGGCACTGTCGGTAGCTGGAGCATCAAGACGCTTGGTGGCACAATTGCGTCTGGTGACAACATTGAAGCCGTTGAGCAGGATTCTCTGGGCAACTCTGTTGCAAAGGTGAAGGCTAAAGGCTCTGGGTCTGTTGTTCTGAAGATTGAACAGTGATCGGAGGTGTCGGTGTATATGTGTAAGTGGAATATTCATCATATATAACACTATTCCCAAGTATATCTTTCATTAATAAACTACACATTATACATAGAATAAGTGCACTACCTACTACTACTGACGGCAATGGCTTTACGCTTGTTATTTGTCAAGAGAGATGTGCTCGAGCGATGTGCTCTATTCCACCGCCGGTTGCCATGGCAACCGCGAGGGTAGAATAGACATTTATTTCACTGCAGCTGCATCTGTCTAAACCGAGAGAAACTAGTTACTGCACAGTTGATAAAGAGCTAGCGAAGAACTGTATCTTTTGGACTGGGCAATCGGGATCGACACGTCCAAAGCCAAGACCCGGGGACGTTACCGAGAGATGTATCGGTTATCCGACACCTGCAACAGCGGATTCTCAAGTCATCGGAACCCCGACTGTCTTTTTTTTGCACGAGCTTCCATTGGAAGGAGAAAAAGAATACTCCATAGAAACGAACGAGGGTTCAATGTAAGTGCTGCCCTTTTGTGGGCTCGATGTGTTGGTCAACAACATCTCGCCAAGAAGTCGAAGCTTTTATTGTTTCTGCAGCCCGTCATTTGGCAAGCGGCTGAACCCCGTTTCTTTTTTTTTTTTTTTTTTATACATATATATATATATATATACAAATACAATTGTATATAAGAAAGAAAAGAGCATCGCAAGTGAAAGTGAAAGGATTATGGGGTTCTTCGATGCAAATGTCGGCGCAGCAGCGTCAACATTTCTGGTTCTTTACTTTGTCCTCTTTGTATGCACCTGTTATGTGGTCAAAAAGAGAGGATTCAAGTCCAATTACACATATATCTTCGTCTTCTGTCTGATTCGTCTGGCAGCGCAGATGTGTGCGGTTGTGTTTGCAAAACTGGGCTACGAACACATTGACTGGCTGATTGCATATCTCATTCTCGGAGCAGAGGGCTTCTTCACCTTAGTTCTCACGTCATTCTACTTTCTGGCGTACGCTGAGGAGATCACTACCGGGACTAGCGTGATCAGGCCGTCCAAGGAGGAAATCAAACAACGATATCCTTCTCGGCGAGAGAGAAGAATTGCCGTGATGCGCACGCCTTCTTTTCTGTTTCACATCTTTCTGATACCAGCAAATGCCTTGGTTATTGCCGGCGGGTCCAAGATGTCTGGAGTAGACCTCGCAGCTCCGGATTTTGACAAACAAGTCCAAATTGCAAAGGGGCTGCGAGGTGCGGGACAAGCCATGTTCCTGGTAGAAATCTTTATTGTCCTTTTCACGGCATGCTACCTCGTCTTCAAGAGAAATGTTCGCATTTACATGGTCTATGCCTGCGTGGCCGCCTGGGTGCCTCTGCTAATCCGAGGCATCTATGGCCTCCTCTCGGTGTTTTTGGACAGGCTCAACTATTTTGACCTTGAAAACTATACAGCCTCGGGAATCTCTGCCACGTTCCTTGCAACTGAATATGTCCTAGGATCCACAATGGAATACATTGCTGCCTTGTGTCTTCTCAGCACATATTTTATCCGCAACCCTCACAGAAGAAAGACCCAACACATCGAAATGCCTCAAACACTGCCCTAATTAGAATCGCATTCCACCTGAGAAGCTGACCTATTATATATCGTATTCATTGCGCTTCTGAATGACTCCTTCCTTATCCAATTGCCTGTCTTTCGTAGTTCTAACGTTCGTTCTAGGAAAACCTCTGAGGCTCGTGCGGCTTGGCTGGAGGAGGAGGAGGAGGTGGTGGTGGTGGGATCGGAGGACAGTTGTTGCTGTGGGCAAAAAGCATGTATAGCTATTTAGATCTGGTCAAACAGACGGATTCGGTGCCATATCCTAAGGACGTGCAGCATACATTCATCCAGCAAAAGTGCTATGCATTTCTGGCTCACGATGGAATTCCCATTGGCCGGATCTTGCCGTTTGTGGTCGAACACTTGACGGGGTTTCCGTCAGTGCTCAAGATTGACCATGAAAAGAGAACTGTCAAAATCTCTCCTTCCATGGACTCGGTTCAAGCGCGTTCCGAGATGTTGTCGAGAATTGTCAATGAGTGGCGACGTAAAAAGACCTTCAAGGTCTTGGAGGGCTGGCGAGACGAACTGTATGCGGTTTACAACCCGACACACACGGAGTATCTATTCATTGAACGGGCTGCTGCTGCCCTGTTTGGTGTGATCACTTATGGTGTGCATATAATTGGCTATGTGCCAGGCCCAGAAGTCAAGCTATGGGTTCCCCGTCGTTCGTACTCGAAGCCCACGTATCCAGGCATGCTTGATAATACCGTCGCAGGTGGGATTGGCTATCCCCATGGAATCATGGAAACAGTGGTCAAAGAGTGTGCTGAGGAAGCGGGACTCAGCAAAGAATACGTGCTGTCACACATCAAGCCCGCCGGAGTGGTGTCGTATAATCATCAACGCGAAAACACAATCGAACTCGAAGAAGGTTTCTTCCAGCCAGAGGTCGAGTATGTCTATGACTTGGTGATGGACCCAGGGGTGACCCCCAAAGTGGTGGACGGCGAGGTGGAGAGCTTTGAGCTGCTGACAATTGACCAAGTCAAAGAAGAGCTCAAGAAAGGGTCCTTCAAGTACAACACGGCATCCATCACTATCGACTTTTTCATTCGTCATGGCATCCTCACGCCCGAGGAAGAGCCAGACTACCTCGAAATTGTCCAAAGGAGCCACCGTCTGTTGGAGTACCCTGTAATGTAACTAACTAGCAGTCAATGGTCATGTATAGTTAATCCTACGGCTATTCAAAGTTAATACAAAGTCTGTTCATATTGAGCTTGAACTAACCAATACATTAGCGGGGGATTACTTCATCTATTCACAATGATCGTCTATTTTGGGTTGTGTGGCGGACGATAGACGATCTTTCTGCTCTTGATACCAGCCCACTTCCATCTCTTGACCCAGACGGAAAGCGCCCAGAGCAAGGAGAGGGTGAAGATGACCTTCATACCAGCACGCTTTCTGTCGTCGTGCTCAGGCTCAGCAGCCCAGTTGAGGAAAGTGGTGACGTCCTTAGCCATCTGGGAGGTGGTGGCCGGGGTGCCGTCCTCGTATTCGACGAGACCGTCGAAAAGAACTCTAGCCATGGCAATACCACCACCGGGGAAGTATGGGTTGTAGTTAAGACCAGGAGCAACAAACGCACCGGCAGGAGGCTCGTCGGGGTAACCAGTCAGCAGAGAGAAGATGTAATTGCAACCACCGTGACGGGCCTTGACGACTAGAGACAAGTCAGGTGGGAGCGAACCCTGGTTGGCAGCTCTAGCAGCTTGTTCGTTTTCGTATGGCGCTGGCATGTAGTCGGCCAACTTTCCTGGTCGCTTGCGAGGGTTGCCCTCGTCATCAGGTTCGTCGTCGTATTCAAATTCTTCGGCCATGGCCTTGACCTCGTCCACGGTATGAGAGACACCCACAAGCGTACGCCAGGCAACCAGGTTGAGCGAATGGCAGGTCGAGCACACCTCTCGGTAAACCTGGTAACCACGGCGGATGGCTTGATGGTCAAAAGTGGTCAAAAAGCCCTGATGTGGCCATTCGTATTGTCCAGCATGCAAACCGTGCTCAGCCTCTGTCATGGCCTTGGCTGGCGTCCAGTAAAGATGAGCATAGTACGCTCCAATGCCAGCAGTTGCAACTGTCGCAGTCACAGCATGCTTGGTCAGTCTCGAGGACTGCAGAATCTAAAACACATCGTCCGTTAATATGTCTTCATTGCTTTCTCCCATTTCTCGTCTTCTCGCTTACTGAATTCTTCCACATGGTGGTTGTGAGTGCCTAACTAACTGTGAGTAGTCGTGTGGAAAATATGTTCGGGGAGACACAATCCCAATCCTGTGCAAACAGTTGATGCAATTACTGCGCGCTGATTGGCCAGTCCCCTCCCTAAGGAGGGTAAGCCTTGAAAATTTCTCGCGAAAGGCGCGTCGTGCGGCTCGTCCTTGTCGGCCGAGGGCCTGTTTTATTCAACCAAAAGCTACTCGGACGTGACGACGGACAATCCTCTGTGTAGTGAGCGCCGAGGTGGCTTTCCATCCAGAGGCCCGATGCGACGTTGGGAATTCCAGTGTGCGCTATTGGGGTAAAGCAGTAAAGTACGTCGTTTTGGTTTGCTGCAGGGCCGAGAGAACCGCAGGGGGTCGGGGGGTGGTTTTTTTAACTTAACTATCAGATCACGTGATCACCGGTCACCTACCTTAATACTCTATTAGAGGAGGACGACGTGAAGTAATGAAGTGCCAGCTTCGCGAGGAGGAGGACTGCGAAGGGACGGCGGCGGATGGAGGACCTACAGCTGGACTTGAAGAGGTCGTTACGGCTGATTGGCACACTTGATCGTCGGACGACTGAGTTGATGGAACATGTCGATACGCAACTGAAGAGGCTGCAGGGGATGTCCGCGGGGGATTCGTGGAGAGCGGATGTTGTGATGGACATAGCTCGGAAGACGTTCGACGCGAGGCTACTTCGACTGAACACCCTAGATGAGGCAAAGTATATGTGCGAAACTGTGGAATATGTGTATAATCAAATAGCAGCAGAGATTGTCAAGTTGAAGAATCCTGTCTGGGTCAAAGGGGGAGAAAGTAATGGTGGCCAGGTGGAGATGCGGCTGACTCGACGACAGAGAGAAGAAAGAGAGAAAGAGGAGAAGGCAGGAGAGGAGGGAATGAAGAAGAATAAGGAGGAGCAAAGTGTCGGGAAGGAAAGGGATGTAGTCCGCAGGGAAAAGAAGGTTGATCGGAAGAAGCGAAAACGGGATGAAGGAGAAGGAGATGATAATGAACCTCGGTACTGTTTCTGTCATGATGTGTTTTATGGCGAAATGATTGGGTGTGACGACCCAAAATGCAAAAAGGAATGGTTTCATTTGCGTTGTGTGAAGCTCAGGCGAGCACCAAAAGGCGAGTGGGTGTGTCCTGAATGCCAGGCACGACGGGAAAAAGAGGTTCGACAGAAGAAGAAAAGCAGGCGATAGCAGTAGGGGCTGAGGACAGTAGTTGCTAATCTTTGACATTTAATCAGTATTACGCCTCAGACTAAAGTTCTTGAAACAAACAAACAAAAAAAAAAAAAAAAAAAAAAAAAAAAAAAAAAAAAAAAAAAAAAAAAAAAAAAAAATCACAAAAAACAAAATTAATCAACTATTTTACACTATTGTCGCTTTTTCTCCTTGGAAATAGTGGGGGGATTCCATAGTGCATCATCGAAGAAATACAGCCAGGAGAATCCAGCCCATGAACCTATAATTCCAATGCTGCAATACACCGAGATCATCATCAGGTTTAGGAACTCATATTTCTTCAATAACCAGCCAACAGTGTTTGCCACAACCATCAAGGGAACGAACCCCATAAGATAGATGAGGATGGCACGATCAAGAAGGAAGATTCGACGACGCATGCTCGTCACGCGCACCAAATGGTTGAACGAGAGAATGAACATGACAAACCAGACAAATGTATAGAGCACCTTGACCAGCATCTCGCCCGAGGTGAAAATTAGAGGGAAAAGAGAGATGTAGCCGGCCACTACGAGTGGTACAAAGGACGAGAGTACTCGACGGTCGTGTAATGCAAGGAACGAAAACGGGAAAATGATTAGTAGAACCGCCTTTTCGTGCACATGCCATCCAAACAAAAAGCTAGCAAACCCACATAGAGTGAGACTGGCCAAAAATCTATCATGGCTAGGCCACAAAAATAGCGGAATTAATGCAAGAATTTGGTAGAACAGAGTCAAGAAGAAGGTCAACTTTGGTTGAATTTCTGGCAGGACTGCAAAGGACACGTCACCAACAATTCCTCTTGTAATGGACGGTGTAGAAGTTTTGTACACAAACCCGAGAATTCGATCAACAAACGAGTAGAAGGCCCAAACATTTGGCGCCCAGTAAGCATGTGTAAGTCCCCGAGAAAAAGGAAACAGACGGTCCAACACATTCGGGATCTGGCCGTAGTAGATAAATGGACCAAATGCGACTAAGAAGACACCAATGACCACAGATCCAAGCTTGATTGTGTTGTCGATATTGATTCGGTTGTCTTTGAGGATGTAAACCCGCAAGAGATAAGCGAAATAGGCTGGCGCGAGATAGAGATAAATATGCTTGAAGCATAGCAAGACGGCAAATAGGAACCCACACAACAGCATTCGGCCGTTTCTTGCAGCAACAATTGATGCGATCAAGATCCCATACATGAACCCGTTATATTGGAAGTGGATATGGTCAATGATTAGGAGCCCGGGAGACAAAACGATTGACCCAGCAATTGCAAAAGCACGATACTTTGCATCCTTCTCATTAGTTCCACTTGTATTAATGTACCATTGCAAACTGGCAAATAACACCAGTTCGGTTATAATAACACTGGTTCGTTGGAACACGATAGTGGGCCAGCCGTAGTTACCTTGTTCGACAATCTCTAAAGCACCGTCGTCTTTCACAATTTTAGGCACAAGCTGGGCCAATGTCCATTCAAACCATGCAAAGAATGGCGGGTAGTCTAGTGTCCACTGGGATGTCTTTTCCAAGTACCACTGGCTCACGGGTAGATTTTTGGTTATAGCCAGCCAATTTCTGTGCACTTCAAAGTCAGTCGAGTGATAGGCAACGAACAGTAGAATTTTGAGACATGTCGCCGCTATAAAGATGTTTGTAAGCTTCGGGCTGGTCATCGCTGCTGCTGCTAGGGGTAAACCAAGAGTTTCAAAGTGTGTGCCTCGCGCGCTTTCATTATGCGCGATTCGTTCTGTGCAAAGTCCACTTATCCGCCCATCAGTGGCCGTTGGCACTGCATAAGGTAGAATCTACAGACACTATTAGGCTTCCTTGCTAATGTCAATGTTAAACTGTAAAGGATTAGACTATTAAGACCTTGTTGTTGGCAAGGAGATTTAGGATTAAGTACCGTAAAAAAAAAAAAAAAAAAAAAAAAAAAAAAGGCCGGGACCCATTTGCACAGATAATGAAAACAGCAGGTAATCTGTCCTTGATTAGTTAAACGGCTCCTCCAAAATGACTGGAATATTGGATTGGATGACAGGGAGAACTGACACGACATTTTCCTCGGACTAGTGAAAAGGAGGTCAACCGGGAGTTCTCGCTGCGAGGGGAGGTCCAGTTGATTCCAAAGAGCCAATATCGAGGACGCTTCTAAGAGGAAGACGAAAGGTCCACTGATACTTGGCCACTTCAACTGCCGAAGATAGGTGGTGTTGGTACAATATCCCAAGAACCGATGATTGGCAGGATACTTACACGGTCCATCTTATGAACGTATATATTATAGTTGAACTTGTCATCTCCAAATGCCAACTTTGCCCATTCTTTAATGTAGTTGTCTCCCATTTCAGCTTGTATGTGTTCACATGCTGCATGCCATTGCTGTATCGACGTGACATAGGTGTGACTGGCAAGACCATAGACGGCTGATTCGATGAAATCTTGCTGAATGTTGAATGGAGTCTCAAAAAGCTTTGCGGATAAGAAATACTCGCCCCCCGTACTGTTTTCAACCTCAGAGATGTAACTTCGAATTGGATTTATCATAAAGATGTGGCGCATGAGCAACTCACCCAATATCCAAGGAATCTTTACTGAATTAATGAGAACTGCGTGGTTTGGATTGTTTTGAATAGTCAAAGAACGAGGAGATTTTTCAGTATTCATCAGCAGCAGGTCATTCATTACCATATTGGGTTGGTAGTTGCGTCCAGTAAAGTATATCAAAAGCAGACAACAAAGGATCCTTTCTAAGGCCTCGATGTTTTTCTTCCAACCGTCGAATTCATGGTCCACTAGGATTTTCCGCTCGATCTTACGAAGGTCCTCTGACCTGACCGAACGAGCGGTACTAAGAAGCTCCAGAAAAGGACCAATGCCAATGTCGCTGTACCTATTGTTTTCGTCACTCAAGAATGAAAACCCAGGGCTCTCATTTCCTGGCACATCGAAAATCATGAATCTCGACCATCTCCGCGCTAGATCCTTGCTTAGGCCGAACGCGATTAAGTCGACCAGACGGAACGCCTCTTTTAGAAGAAGAAATGACACTGTCTGCACATCTTTTCCAGTCAGGTGAGGGTCTGGAATAGCCATTTCAGAGTTTAAAGTGATTCATTAAACCCTAGTGCTACCAAGGACGAACCACTATTTAAAAAAATAAAAAAGTCGAAAATACGCGTTGGAACTAAGGTACATTTATGCCCAAGCAGTCGATCGGGCCACATCAACACTATTTAACTTGCGCAACAGCCACATATATTTATCAGCTGTATTCTCCCCGGAATTACTACTAACCTGATGCTGGAGCTATCCACATCCTCGCATATATTGACGTTTTTTCCGGGGTCGGAAGAATCGACACCCCCTTATTTTTCACTAGCCCGGAAGAGCCAGCGGGATTATACGTCACCTCAACCTCTCCAAACTCACCATGGCCTATCTATTGAGCAGACGAACAACCATTTGCATAAAATTAAGTTAGCTGGTGATGAGATTGGTGAGTTTAATGACAGCGAAGAAGGTTCAGCAGCACATTTGGCGCAATTTGTAGCCCAATGGAGAGGTGCATTGTCTGAATTGGACATGAAAGCTTCGCCTTCGTCGAAATCAACTCCTTCTCCCTCTACAAGTTCAGCCGATAACCGAGTAGTTGACCATTCAAGAATCAATGAGGCATTGACTGCACAGAGCGAAGAGTTTATATCAGACAAGCCAGTGTCGGTTCGACTTGTCACATGGAATATTCATGGAGGCCGGATTGTAGATCAAAACCTAGATTCGCTGTTAGGCTTTCCGGTTATGGCCGATATGTACGTCGTGTGTTTGCAAGAAGCTGATGTTTTGGGGCCTAGAAATCTGTATGCAAATCCGGCTACAATTGCCGACGTCAAAAGAAGCGTGATCACTGCGTTAGGTGAAGACTATGAAATTGTGACAAGTAACCAACTGTTAGGCATTAAGACGGTTATATTTGTTAGGTCGTGGCTCAAGTCCCAGATTGGAGAAATCCGCAAGGCCACTACAGGCACTGGCTTGTTTGGAGTTTGGGGGAATAAAGGCGCAGCAGGGATTTGGTTATCAATTGGAGCAGACCCAGCTATACCTAACAGCGGCACGGACGTTGGGATTATTAACTGTCATCTCTCAGCAGGAGAGGGGAGCTCCTTGGTAGAAAGGCGACGATGGGAACTAGGAGAAATAGCGAAAAAGATAAAAGCCGAAGGGGTGATTCCTAACAACTCAGATTTGATATTTACTAGCGACGACGCGCAGGAGCTTACGGTAACGGATTTATCGGATTCTACAAAGAATGATGACCCAAATGGGGAAGGACTCCCATCAGAAGTACCCAAGAAGCGCCCGTTGGTATTCTTGTTGGGCGATCTAAACTATCGAATCCACCACCTGGACACGGACATGATTTGCGATTTTGCCAAAAGGAAAGATTTTGAAACAATTTTGGTGTCTGACCAGCTGAGTCAAGAGATGAAGGAGGGAAAGATTTTAACGGGATATGAAGAAGCAAAAGTCACTTTCCCCCCTAGTTACAAATACTTTGTTGGGTCGCATAGTCTGGACACGTCGGAACGTACTCCATCGTACACTGATCGCATCCTTTACACCAAGAACGATAGTCGGATATCTATTGAGGACTATTCACTTGGAGCGTCGTATACAGTCTCTGACCATAAGCCAGTGATGGCACGAGCGGAAATAACGGTGCCGATAATCAACCAGACCAAACGCAAGGAAATTTTGGACAAAATCCTCAAAGAGTGGGACCAAGTGGAGAATGCACAACGACCTCTTGTCGAGGTGGACCCGCTAGAGGTTGTGGTAGACGATGCAGTGGTATTTGACGAAGCAGAAGCATGGATTACTATCAGCCATTCAGAACAGAGCGCTGTACAGAAAATGGTGCAATGGGAATTAATTATGGATGCGGGCACGGCTGAACCGATGATTAGGGCTGGGCCAACGAGTGGAGTTCTACCATTTGGAGCCACGCAAAAAGTGCGGCTGTCTTTTGTACCAGATCTTCAAACACGAGAAATCATGCATGTGGCCATCGTCCGTATTCACGGCGGCCAGGACATATTCGTTACTATTGACTTCAGGTCACTGCCGACCTGTTTAGGTGCGTCACTCGATGTATTGAGTCGGATGCCAGAAGGTGCGCGATCAGCAAAGATAATGGATCAATCCAGTACCAATATGCCGCTAGAAATATGGAATTGCATAGACTACTTGTGGACAAGGACGATTCCAGATATGTTTGAAGGGCAGGGAGAATCCAGTCTCCGAAAACAGATCCAGGAATGGTTGGACAACGGCCAGAATTTTGACGTTGAAGTCTTGGACATTGCCAACAAAACTCAGGAGAACATTGCCACATATTCAGTTTCTTCGCAGTTTCTCTTGTTGTTACGCTCCTTACCTGAGAAGATCATCCCAGCGCAATATTACAGTACTGTCTTGAAAGGCGCAGAGGGTGTCAACATCGTGCTCGAAAGCCTCCCCAGTGTCAACGTTAACGTTTTGATTTATATTGCCGGATTTCTACGCAAGGCCGTTGAAGACGGGGTTGATGAAACAAATCTGCGTAAGTTAGACAAAGGGTTGAAGCCTACACAAAAATTACTAACATATTCTAGTCGAGCTTTTTGACCCACTACTAATTTCCATCCCTGATGCAAAGGATGGAACCAAGCAAAAACAGAAGCGACGGGAATTCTTGAACACTTTAATGGGCTAAGGTCTAGCATAGCTGGGGTCAGATAAGAAGTGCTGGTGCCACAAATCTGCATACATCACTGTTAGGAGAAATATTTTCCGTTAAATATAACCAACAAGACGCCACACGCCGGTTGGTATGGACATTATAAAACATGCAACGTTAGTTATAGACCGGAGGGACACCTAAGGTCGTACCGTTTCCGGACGACGATAATTGCATCTCTTCTGCCGGTAGATCAGCTTCGAGCTTGAGGTTGATAGCATTGGCCTCGGCGATTTTTTGCTTTCTAGCTCTAAGCTTTTTCTGAGTTGCGGAAAGCGTAGTTTCATCATTTTCATCACGCATCACATCATCTTCTGCTTCTTGCGACCTCAAGTATGCTTCTCTGTATTTTGCATTTCTCTGATCTTTCTTTGCCCGTTTCTTGGAAATGCCCTTGGTAGTTACCTTTCCAGCATGCTGAGTGGTTAGCCCCTCGGCATTAAGCTTGATAGGCTTTGCCGGCGCTCTATAGACCTTTTTTGCCGTTTTTCGTGGGTTGTTTACTGCGTTTCTGGAGGGCATATCGTTTTGATAGCGGATGGGAAGGAAAAAAAAAAAAAAAAAAAAAATTCAAGCAGGGCTGAACAACTTTCTCCGTGGTAGCCTACCGTCAAACTTTGCTCCGAAGTTTTATGAGATCAACGAATCAAAGAACATGGCTGGAACCGTGATAGAGAACAGGGCTTGATTCGTTTTGGACGATGCATTGAGCCATATAAATTATGCACTGTTGTGGTATTGTATTTGTGGGAAAAATGGAAAAAAAAAAAAAAAAAAAAAAAAAAAAAAAAAAAGTAGGTTTCTTCCATGTACTTGTGGCTCAGCCTCCATGGGGATTCCCTGTTCCCTACGAGCCTGGCACGATACAGAAATATATGATGACTGACTCTGAACACTTATCGAGCATCATCTTGAGCTGGGTTAGCTCTGTTCAATTTACTTGGTGTTGTGCATGCATGCACACTGTTGATGAAGTGCCACTGGGAGGTTGCAATTTTTCAACTTTTCCTGATACGGGAATTTCAGGGCTAGTACATGCTCCTTAGGTCGGGACAAATATTGACCAGGAGTGCGAGACTTGAAGGTTCAAGATCGTTTGTGCGGGCCAGGAGTAGCAAACGAATTATTGGACAAGAATTGGATCTTTTCCACAACAGAACGAATCTAGAGCATAGTATTTCGATTCGGGGGAGCATGAAGACATTTATTCAGGTTCTTAGCCACCCTACCAGTGATAATACTGAGCCATGTATTGTTCTTCAAACTCGTCCAGGAACCAAATATGTGATTGGTCGATGTGGAGAAGGACTGCAGCGAAGTCTGCATCAGAATAAGATCCGAATGGGCAAGCTGAAAAATATCTTTCTGACTGGCTGCTTGAGCTGGAAGGGGATAGGAGGCCTACCAGGGTTTCTACTTACTGTCAATGAGCAAGGGTCGAAAGCATTGACTCTCCACTCGGCGGGCCAAAACCTGGCATATGCTTGTTCGACCTGGCGGAAATTCATGTTCCACAATCAACTGGATCTCCAGGTGTCTTGTCCCGATAGCGTTTATCAGGATGACTATGTCATCATCAGCGGAGTGGCACTCCAGCCGGATGGGTATAAGGGTTGCGAAACTCCTCAGGAAAGGTTGGAGTACAAGATTTTGCAGGGAAGGCACAACAAAACTGATTTGGATTCTACCACGCCAGATCGGCGGAGTTCCAGTTACATAGTACAAATAGCCCCCAGCAGGGGCCGGTTTATGGTTGAGCGAGCTAAGGAATTGGGGGTGCCTCCCGGGAAGATGTATAGCCAATTAACGAATGGACAGACGGTCACCACGGATGCAGGGGTCACAGTGCGACCGGAGGATGTAATGGAGCCAGCAAAAACCCCAGCACGGGTGCTGGTGGTTGATTGCCCCGGGCCCGAATATATTAATGCAGTTGTTACTGAGGACTGGCATCGGCAGATTCACACGAATAAACGCAAGAATGGACAGACCAAGGTTGATCAGATACCTGTAGATGTTAGAGTGGTCTACCATTTTCTCGGCAAAGACGTTGATCCGTTCAATGGGCGGTATTTTAGTTGGATGCAATCTTTTGGGACGCAATGTCTGCATCAAATATGCCACCCAACGTATGCTCCAAACGGCATTATGCTCGAGTCTGCTGCTCTGTTGAACATGAAGCTACGGTATCATACATCTGCGTCCCAGTTTCCGCGGCTGCACACTGCAGACGCCGAGCAGCCGTTTCCTACAGATCTCCCGTCGAACATTGGGCCAATGCATGCCATGGACATGATTTCTTTGGAACCGGAGGTGAAGAAGGTTGTCGATGACATGGCGCTATCGATGCAGAAGGGCTTGGTGGATTGGGACAGTGTGGAACAGACGGCTGGGTTCCACAGACCAGAACAGGAGCCAACACGGACGCATTTGGATGAGCCCCAGGTTATTACAGTTGGCACTGGTAGCGCGATGCCATCAAAATACCGCAACGTAATAAGCACAGTCGTGCGAACGCAATCGGAAAGTGTGGTCTTGGATTGTGGCGAAGGCACACTGGGCAATCTGAAACGACTGTATGGCCCGGAGGGTCTGACTACCCTGCTGCAACATATTACTGCCGTGTACATTAGTCATTTGCATGCAGACCACCACCTGGGCGCGATTTCCGTCCTTCGAGAGTGGCTACTGCAAACCCCGAGCCAACGCACAATCGAGCTGATTGGCCCTTGGCTGTACTATGAGTTTATCGAGGAGTGGAGTTGTCTCGAGCCATGGCTAGAATGGGATAGAATCAAGTTTGTGGATACGGAGAAATACATAGTGGGCAACGGGTACCGTGGACGGCCTGGGGGACAGATCACAACGCATCGAGCCAGCCGTGAGCTCAGGGCGTGCCGGGCTTTCCACTGCGAATATGCGTATAGCGTGAACATGCAGGTTGGAGATATCTCCGTTGCATATTCTGGAGACACGCGACCAAACGACTTCTTCGCCACTCGGGTGGGGAAGAATTGTGACGTCCTTATTCACGAGGCCACCCACGACAACGAGCTCTTGGAGGAGGCCAAAGTGAAGAAACACTCGACCATTGGGGAGGCGCTGGATATTGGAAACCAAATGAAGGCCAAGAACATCATTCTCACCCACTTTTCTCAAAGATACCCCAAGGCCCCCGAGCTCCAGGCTGAAGACCATTCCTCTCACGTTGCCGTCGGCTTTGACGGCATGCATCTAACCTTATCGCAAATCCCCGGCCAGCAGGCCCACATCCGTCCCATCCAGGACATGTTTGATGACGAATAAGTAGCTAACTTTCTCTCACGCATACATCATCCGGCTCCTAACCTTAATGTAGTTTGAAGTAAAAAGAAAAATGCACTCAAGTGACCAATGAGAATGTATATTTGCCTGTTTCTACTGACGCTGTGTGTTTGTGTGTGGGGGGTCTCGGGCAGGGAGAGAGCGAGACGGGATTAGAACGAACCGCTCGATATCAAGAGGGCTTTGTGTAACTTGGCAGGCCGCATGGGCTGCTATAGAGAAACGCAGGCATTGGAGAAAAAAAAAAAAAAAAAAAAAAAAAAAAAATCAGGCATCACGAATCCGCTTCTTAGGACAATACGGACACATCATATGAGAACAACGGGTACAGTCGTAGCGCTCCGGAGGAATTCCATGATATTGACCACATTCACAACAGTACCATTCGGTAATTGTCATCGGATCCTTAGGATCATAGTAGAGTCTAGTGGCCGTCTCGCGAGTGGGTGCATGTACCATTTACAGCTGAAATGTCTTCCGTCGTATTGTTGCAAAGAAGAAGAAGGGAAAAAAAAAAAAGAAAGAAAGAAAGAAACCTCCCGAGGGTGTCAGGGCTTTATAAATTTTGTACCAGCAAATCTTCTGATCGACCCCTGACTGCCTCTTTAGGTCGACAGGGTTTGGGTGATCGTTGATTGGCGTACATGCGAAGCTTCTAGAAAAGGTTATCAATGCGGCTCACCCGAGGCTGCGCCCACCATGCATACCACACATTTATGCGCGCAAGCTACTATTATCTCCCGTTTCGTTAACACCACCGCCCCAGGGACAACCATAACTCTGTGCTGCCAACGCCTGGCTATCGCTTTTCCTCTGTCCTTCGTTTCTTTCTTCTGTCTTTCATGTCTTTCTTCTTCTAATTTCGTGAGTCTCTGCTGCGTGTGCCATCGATCCGCATCGACATGTCCCCTGTGCGATGACAACAAGGCGCTATACCTATAGCGCGCCTCGCGTCCGGTGTGTCTCACTCCAGATTGGTTGGATAGGCTGCCAAAACGGGCCGAGTGCTACCAGCGGAATGTTCCGGTTTGAATCCTCGATCTGTCGATGGCCCCGTTGCGTGATCGGTGTCTGATGGTAGGGAATGTACATATACATATATATCATGGTAAGAATGAACCTAAAGAGCTGTTAGTGTTGGGCAAATCGGACCCTTCGACGGATACACAGCCGTGCAATGGACATGACATGACGGAGTGCCGGTCGGGCCGCCGGTCCCAAGTGGCCAAGCTGGAGCAGGGTCGGGAGGAAGGGGGAAGGAGGAGGAGGTAGTGCTAAGGACTAGTTGTCGGGTTTGTTTTTATTTTTTTTTATTTTTTTTTTTTTTTTTTTTGGTAGAATAGAGAACAGTCGGAGCTGGTTGAAGAGATAGGAATGGCGGATGAAGAGCTTGGATTTGACGGGACGTCACCTTGGGGCGACCAGGTGTCGTTGAGCAACCACAATTCGTCGTCGTCGTCGCTGGTGGACAAGCAGCAGCATGAGACGACCGGCAAGAAAAGTAGCAAAGACGAAGAGGAGAACAATGGTGGGGGGCCACAGAACTCGCCATCGACGGGACGTAGAAAGGGGCCACGGACACCTATTCGAAAACCTCGATCGCGTCGAATGACCCAAGAGGTGGAAGTGCAACAAGACCTGGATTCCAACCCGCTGGGGCCGTTGGGGGGGAACAACAGCAGCGAAGAAAAGGAGCCAGAGCCGGAGTTACAGGACGTGCCATTGAACGCACCCCCGTCAGGCGAGGAGCGGATCTCAGACTCAATTGATGAACAGATCTCGCAAAAGTTCAGCTCCTTAAAGACGGACCAACAACAACAAACACAATCGTCTCCGGCCATAGATACGTCGAAGGAAACAGTGGCGTCGTTTGACATCACTGTGGGCGACCCGATCAAGGTGGGAGACATCACGTCGTCACACACCGTGTACACGGTGCACACAAAGACGTCGGCCAGTGGATTCGCACAAGACCACTCCGTCACCAGACGCTATAGAGACTTTCGCTGGGTGTTCCATGCTCTGGAAAACAACAACCAGGGCGTCATTGTGCCGCCGCCTCCGGAAAAGCAGGCCATCGGCCGGTTCAACGAGGACTTTGTAGAGACTCGACGAGCTGCGCTCGAGAACATGCTCAACAAGATGGCTGCACATCCGGTTCTCCAGAAAGACGAGGACTTCAAACTCTTCCTACAATCCGAAAACTTCTCGCACGACGTCAAGAACAAGTCCAGCAACTCGGCAGACGACCTCATGGAGTCGTCCACAACCAACGCCGGCTCGTCCAAGCAGGGCGGCGGTTTCATGAGCGGCTGGGGTGGTGCGTTCTCCTTCACAGGGAAGTACGTGGAAACAAATGAATGGTTCATCGACAAAAAACAACACTTGGATTCGTTAGAGTCGCAGCTCAAGTCCCTGGCAAAGGCATTGGACATTGTCGTCACCCAGCGGCGTGAATTGAGTGAGGCGACAAACGAATTTGCCGGGGCTCTGGAGGGGCTGTCAAACGTAGAAATATCCAAATCGTCGTCTGAACTGCTGGAACAATTCTCGCAAGCCCAATATCGCATCAAAGACCTCTACGCTCGCCAATGCATGCAGGATATTCTCTCCCTGGCCACCACGTTGGACGAATACATTCGCCTCATCGGCTCTATTCGGTCCGTCTTTTCCCAGCGCCAGAAAATGTACTTTAACACCCAGTCTGCTGAACAGGAGCTCAACAAGCGTAGGCAGCATCTCGAAAAGCTGCAGCGCCAGGGAAAGACCCTGCAGGACAAGATCGCGGCGTTGCAGGACGAAGTGGCCGAACAAGAAAAGAAGGTCCAGCACTGTCGCGGACAGTTTGACGATATTAGCAACGTCATCATGCGCGAGTTTGACCGTTTCGACCATGAGCAGATCCGCGACTTTAGGAATTCCGTCGAGCTGTTCTTGGAAAACGCTGTCGAAGCCCAGAAAGAAGCCATCGAAATCTGGGAGACGTTTTATCAAGTTGCAGGCTTTGCTGAGCCAACCACTGTGCAAACATAGATCCTTATGTATCTATCCCACATCCGTTAATGCATCTGATTTATGGTATCCGTTTTTGTAGACTTAGGTTTCGTTTCACCGCCAGGGGGGTCTGGGGGCGCCAGCCGGTTGGGATGAAGAAAATACTTGCGCAGCGCGCGATCACCACTTTGACAAGGTACAGTACGATGGATCCGCTGGAAGATCCGAATTTGTTGCCCTCGCAGGCATTTACGACGGCTGCGGCCCTGCTAGAGTCTGTCGACAGTGAGTATTGAGCGGTGAGCTGAATGGAGTGTGTGGTTGCTGACGTGTGTTGTGTTCAGAAAAGGTGATTGTGTCGCTTCGTGACGGACGACGGCTTTTTGGAGTTTTGCGCTCATTTGATCAATATGGTTAGTGCTGAGTGAACTGGCAGGTTGTGCAGTATTAATGGCGGCTTTAGCGAATTTGGTGTTACAGGACACGATCGAACGTATATATGACGGCAACGGCCAGTACGCAGAGGAGCGACGAGGAGTATTCATTGTGCGAGGAGAGAACGTGGCACTGCTGGGTGAAATAGACGTTGAGAAAGAGGAGCGTATTGAGGAACAAAAGCTTCCCGGCTCAATGTCCAGCTTGACTCAAGTACCATTTGACCAGATGCAGCAGAAGCGAAAGGATGACATAGAAACTCGCAAGAAGAAGGAGCGAGCGACGAGCAAAAAGATGTCCAGTTATGGGTTCAACTTAGACTCCTTTGTGGACAATTTGTATTGAGCTGTATTGATACTATAATGTTATTTTATTATGACTTTGGTTCGCTCTGGGCAGCCGGTTTATCTAGTTGTCTTTATAATTTCGTATCAGTTGAACGGGTCTCTTTTAATCCAGTAAGATGTGAATCTACATATGTACATGTTCAATTCTATTTCTATGTTTTATTGATGCTTAACGTAATACAAATCCAGTACAGCGTTCATATATACAGGTGGAAAGTGTGGTTCTGCCACTGACCGGTTCACGGAATAAGTAGGTTGCCAACAGATTCTTCTAAGAGGTAATATCATCCTGGACAAGATAACTCATTATCTACAAAGTAAAACGACGATATTGTAGCCCGGTTACAAGTCCCAAGCACTAAAGCTATTACCACAGCACAGCCAAAGGAGGTTCACACATGTAGAGTCGTCTCACAGATCCTTCATAGGTCAACTGATTCTCACGCCAATTGATAATGGGAATTGCTAGTAAAAACTAACATACAATTGACTTACCAACACCAGTTATCAGAAATTGGACGAGTGAGAAGTGGCAAGTTTTTTTTTTTTTATGAGTCCTTAAGCAACAGGTGATTACCTCAGCTTAGTCGTCCCTCTGAGAAATCCATTTCTCCAACGCAAGAGCGTATTCATCAAAGAACAGGACATTGAATGGATCCTATCGGTTCCTTTGGCTTCTCCGGCGTTGTTAAAGGCCGACTGTCGATCGATGCAGCAACCCCCCACCGAACGACTCTCCGCAGTAGCCTGTAGCTGGATGTAGCCATCATTGGCCGGAGTATACGGCAATTGAAACCATCAAGTATGAACGTTCTTGTTGTTGTAGGATTGCTCGCTGCGTTGGTAGTTGGGAAGGAACCTGTTGCCCAAACAAAGAACGGACCGTATGGTGGCCTTAATTTGCCGACCTTTGAACAAGAGGCCTTCTTTGGGATTCCCTATGTTAGGCCGCCTGTTGAGGAATTGAGGTTCGAACCGCCTCAAGAGTACGAAGAGACCTGGGAGGAAGTCCGAAATGCTACAGAATACCAAAACTCTTGTTATTGGACAGGTACTGGGTTTGATAATGCTGGCCTGCCTGTCAGCGAAGACTGCTTGACTTTGAATATCGTTCGACCTTCTGGCCATGAAGGCAAAAAGCTACCTGTCGGTGTGTGGATTCACGGCGGTGGGTTCAATTGGGGGGCTTCTCAAAGGGATGTGTACAACCTCAGCTACCCGGTACAACAATCAGTCGACGGGGGAACGCCTATTATCGCAGTTTCCATCAACTACAGGCTGTCCGGGTGGGGGTTTCTGGCCTCAGAGGAGCTCGTTAGAAATGGAAAAGTCAACAACGGGCTCTTGGACCAAAGAATGGCATTGAAGTGGATTAAATCGAATATCGCGGCCTTCGGTGGTGATCCAGACCAGATCACCATTTGGGGCGAGTCCGCTGGAGGAATGTCTGTTGCACTTCATATCACTGGATACGGAGGGGATGATTCTGAGGACTTGTTCCACAGAGGCATCATGGAATCCGGCGCAGTCGAAACAAACAGCTTTTCCAGCTCTAGTGAGTATGAAGCCAATTATGCCAATGTCACTAAGAGAGCTGGTTGCGACAAGGAAGCTGACACACTTGGTTGTTTAAAGAAAGTTCCCGCTGACCAGCTCAACGATATCTTCAACCAAAGCACTATGCAATACGCTCCTGTGCTAGATGGCGATTTCATTCCAGACTATCCAAACAACTTGATGGACCAAGGTAGGTTTGCAAGGGTTCCTGTGATTGTCGGGGCAAACATGGATGAAGGAACAAGCTTTGGTCTGGGTAATGTGAACACAACCGATCAGGTTGTCCGGGGATTGAAAAAGGCGTATCCTAACATGTCCAACTCCACTGTAAATCGATTGTTGGAATATTACCCTAACGACCCTGCTTTGGGCTGCCCATTTGGTACTGGAGACCGTTATTCAAACGCCAGCTGGGGTCTGCAATATAAGCGTGGAAATGCCATCATGGGCGACATTAAAATGATTGCTCCTCGACGCCGCATGGCCGAAGGTATGTCCAAGTGTGGACTGCCAGTTTACTCCTACAATTGGAACCAATCCGATTACTCGTATGATGGTACCAAGCCACCGATTGCTGCTCACTTCCACGAGGTAGTCTATGTTTTCCACAACCCAAACTGGAACAATCAGAGCCATGCAGACATAATTGGGCCAGATCCAGATGGAACGAAAATGCGACTGGCAGATCTCACTAGTCGGTTCTTCATGAGTTTCATTGCTACCGGCGACCCAAATAAGGCAAAGGTGGACTTTGACAAGCCCTATTGGCCGGGATATCACGATGGCCATCAAAACATGTATTTCGAGGCCAACAACACTCATGTGGAAAAGGACAATTTCCGGTCAGAAGCAATGCACTATATCAACTATGAAGTTGACGAACAAATAACTGCAATTTAGACAACCATAATGTTTTATAACCCGTCAGTTGACGCACCTTTCTCTGATAAACAATTGTATTGACTACTATATAAATCACAACTTGCTCTTCAGCTGAGCTTGCATTTCCCGACGACCAAGTTGGTTAAGATGGACCTCATCAGGGCCATCGGCAATTCTCAAGGTTCTGTTTGCAGCATAAATATACGCTAATGGGGTGTCCTGAGAGACACCTTCAGCACCAAAGGATTGGATAGCCCGGTCGCACACTCGAATACAAACATTTGGACATTCAACCTTGGCCTTGGAAATATCTGTCAGGGCGCCCTTAGGATCAGAAACATCAATCTTATGGGCGGCAGCGAGAACCAAAAGGCGACCAGCATCAATGTCAATTCGAGACTGCGCAATCAATTGAACAATGGTGCCGTGATCCTTAAGATTCTTGCCGAAGGTCTTTCTGGCGGGATCGTTGACTCTTTGAACCATCCAGCGAAGGGCCTCCTCAGCGGCACCAAGAGTTCGCATACAGTGGTGGATTCTACCTGGACCCAATCTACCCTGAATGATTTCGAACCCGCGTCCTTCGCCTAGGACAATATTGCTGGTTGGCACTTTGACATTATCGAATTGGATTTCCATATGGCCATGTGGTGCATCGTCATAACCAAACACCATCATTGGTCTTACGATAGTAACACCTGGAGTATCCCGAGGAACCAAAACGACAGACTGTCTGTTATATTGAGACCCGCTGTTTGACGTCTTGCCCATGACAAGCAAAATCTCACATCGTGGATCGCCAGCACCAGAGGCCCACCACTTTGTGCCGTTAAGGACGTAATTGTTTCCCTCCTTGGTGATCTGCAATTGAATGTTCGTGGCATCCGAAGAAGCAACTCCCTTCTCAGTCATACAGAATGCGGAACGAATCTTGCCTTCCAAAAGTGGTCTCAACCAACGCTGCTTCTGTTCCTCGTTGCCGTATCGAGCCAAAACCTCCATATTTCCTGTATCTGGAGCAGCACAGTTTGTAGCCTCAGCACTAATATGGCATCGGCCCATTTGCTCGGCCATCAATGCGTATTCCAGGTTGGTATATCCAGCTCCCTCGCCGTATCTAGAAGGCAAAAACAGGTTCCAAAGGCCCTGGGACTTTGCCTTCTTCTTGAGCTCCTCCATAACTGGCGGAATTCGCTTCCATCGTCCTTCCTTGCCGAAGGATTCCAACTGGTCATGGTACTTTTTGGCCGCCGGAATGCAGTCGTTTTCGACAAACTTGCGAACCTTCTCAATAGTCTCCTTGGCCCGGGGAGACACTTTATCCTTGACTAATTCTGGAATACTCATTGCTGTAGATGTGCTTTACAAGAGCTTGTTCTTTTGCGGCCAGGGTCTTATATAAGCGTTCTGTCCCCACTCCGGTACCCTTCCCGACCTGTGGGGTTAAACCTGCCGACCACCTCGGCCATCGGCCATCGGAGCCCTAACCGCCGAACGCCTTTCTCCGAGGTTTACTTGATGGGGTTTTTGGGGAATTGAAATAGTATTTATTTACCGAGATCTTTGGAGTTTAGTGTATGGTCGCTTGAGGTCGGCTTGGACGTGAAGGGGTTCGTACTAGTTGTATGGGTGCGGTTAATACAGTCAATTGGTGGGAGTAGAAGGGCGGAATTTAACAGAGAGTATATTGGCCGGAAGCCCCATTTACAAAAGTTTGGTATATCTGGAAGTATAGGGTTGATAGTGGACAGTTCATCGTTGAAGTGACTGACAATGTAGTATATTACATGGAGTATATTACAAATCCGCATTGCTTATATAGAGCTGGTTCAAGAAAGCCGGTTTTTATTTCAGTGAGGGCATAAGCTTTCTACTTATAACTGCCTCTCTAGTAGTAATACTCTGAACATTCATAGACGGATACAAACATGGCAGCCCAAAGCTGCTCCGGATAGTTCATCTTTAAAGTAACTGACAATGTAGTATATTACAAATCCGCATTGCTTCTATAGAGCTGGTTCAAGAAAGCCGGTTTTTATTTCAGTGAGGGCATAAACTGTCTACTTATAACTGCCTCTCTAGTAGTAATACTCTAATTCATAGACGGATACAAACATGGCAGCCCAAAGCTGCTCCGGATAGTTATAGGCTATATAAAGGATAATAGCCGCCAACGACACGAGCTAACATAGCATTAAAATCGCAGCATAAAATTAAATACATTATCTATTGGCCAGTCCACGAGGAAAGGCCCGGAATTGCCGTCGTCGGGACCGAGTTTGCAGCTTGCGACCTTTGAACTTCTAATAGAGCAGCAGAATTAGTCGACGTAGGCTGGGCGGGGACATTGTTTGGCTTTGGCGGCATCGAAGTGCTCTCTTCTTTATTGTAGTATCGATCCTTGAACGCCAGCTCATCGCCGGGCCGAGCTCTGCACCAGAACCGAGTCATTTTGTCATTGGACCCAGAACACAGAATATGGCCCATTGGATGATACTGCAGACACCAGATTGGCCAGTCATGGGCGTTGGGAACTTGGGCAATTGGTTCCAGGCCATTTGTATTCTCGGGCAAATGAGTGTCTAGAAGAAAGTGAGAAATTGTACCATCATGAGTACCCGTGGACAGGAGAGACGGGTGGATTGGGTGCCACGCTAAGGCCGAAACGTCTGAATCGTGCCCTCGTAGCACAACCATATCCCGCATCATTCGTAAATCAAACACTCGGGCAGTAGAATCCCGGCTGGTGGATGCCAAAAGCATCTGTGCGCCCGTTGGTTGGAATTGCGTTTTTGTAACCGTGTTTTTAAACCCGTGAAGAGTCGTTAGACATTTTGTTGCTGACCCAATTCTTGGGTCCCATAGCTTCACCAAATTATCCTTGGACCCACTGGCAACGAGGCCCAGAGTCGGGTGCCAGTCGCAGCACTTGACGTCCCAACCATGACCTGTTAAGGACGATTCCTCCGATGCACTATGGAAATTCCACACTTTGAGTGTACCGTCGTCAGAAGCTGACACAAACTTGGTGTCGTTGGGCGAAAACGCCAAATCCCGAACGACCTCTCTGTGTCCAGGGAGAATGTTCACATTGTTGAAGTTTGGCTGCCAGAACTTGATTACTCCTTCGTGATCTCCCGAAAGCAGCCAATCGCCATTATGCGAATACACCATTGCTCGAATGGCATTCTCGTGTGCCTGCATAATCGTTTCGAAGTTGAACGTCATGCCGTTCCACAGAGTGAATTCGCCAGACATGGACCCTGTCAACAACCGTCGTCCTTCCGGCGTCCATCGAACGACCAACACTGGATGCTTAATCTTGTTAATGCTTGTATGTACGAACTTGGTGCAAAGCGACGTCACCGGATTGCGTCGATACCCTATAGGAGGCACTAGTTCTTCAATGAAACTCGGTTCTGGTCGGATACTTCGATGGTCCACCACCTTCCCCTGCGTCCTATCCAGCACGAGCCGAGAAAACGTATTTCCATGATCTACTGTCCGTCGATGCCCTTGCTTTCGCTGTGTCTCTTCGTCCATCTTAACCAGCCTGGTGAACTACGCTATTTTCACCGTCGGCCCGAGCCAGTCGTTGGTTTTCCTCCCCGTAGCTGATTATGTAAGCGCACTCGATAGGCTTATGTAATGGTCCCGCACCCCCAGACCCCCGTCCAGAGCCACATTTCACACGGCGTTTGCTAAAGGCTAATAACTATGTCCTCAAAGGGTTAACGGAGAGGAGGATGGGGTTCTCTTGTATTGGACAAAGCGACGGGTTAAGAGTTGGGTGGTGGTTGACCCGTTCGATCAATGGAGGAGGAGGAGGAGGAGGTGGTGGGAAGACGGAGACAAAACCTGAACAACACATAACGCCATGTTCAAGAAGTGGGTTTGGCAGCGTTAGGAAAGAGAATTAGATGCTAATGGGATTATAGGTTTACACGAGAAGATATATTCTCTCGGGCGAACATCAAGTCGTCTGCGCAGCGAGCGTTGCGAGCTAAGTTCGTTGATCAGTTCCCTGAGGCCGAACCTGTGATTGATGACATTATTCCAAAGAAAAGCCAGTTGATGCAGGTCAAATGCTCCAACAAGATTTCTTTGTATGCCGTTGGGAACGAGATTTTGTTTATTCAGCACTTTGACGATGCTCTGGTTCCTACGTTGAGGCTGGTGCACAAGTATCCCGACATCTTCCCTTCAGTCAGAGTGGACCGAGGCGCTATCAAGTTTGTGTTGGGCGGGGCTAACATTATGTGTCCAGGACTAACGTCTAAGGGCGCTAAACTGCCTGAGGCTCCGGGGTATGAAAAGGGGAAAATTGTGGCTATCTACGCTGAGAATAAGGAACACTCTCTCGCTGTGGGAGAAATGACCATGTCGACTGAGGAGATTAAGTCTGTCAACAAGGGAATAGGCGTCAATCTCGTCAATTACCTTGGAGATGGCCTCTGGAACATTAATGAATTGTAACGATCATATTATTCTGACCAATAGATTAGTAGATAAAGTATGCCGGATCGATTCAGGGTGTCACGTAAATATGTGTACGCAGGGTCGAAATTATCGAGGAAGCTCGTCCATTGCTTATGACCGTTGGAAGATTAGTGACCATATTATTCTGACCAATAGATTAATAGAAAAGTATGCCCAGTGAAGCGTGAAATGGATCCATTCAGGGTCACGTAAATATGTGTACGCAGGGTCGAAATTATCGAGGAAGCTCGTCCATTGCTTATGACCGTTGGAAGATTAGTGACCATATTATTCTGACCAATAGATTAATAGAAAAGTATGCCCAGTGAAGCTATCGAGGAATCTCGTCCATCGCTTATGACCATTGGAAGATCAGTGATCATATTATTCTGACCAATAGTTAATAGAAAAGTATCCCAGTAAACCGCGCAATAGACCAAAGTTAATATATGTACACAGTGTTGTAATTATCGTTAAAAACGTCTGCCGTCTTCGTGTGAGCATCAGCATTGACAGGAACACCATTGAGCGACACACAAAAGTCAAATGGGCTGATTTGTAAACACCGGGAGATAAGCAAACGTGTCTTTTGAAGGCTGTTGGACTTGAGCACTTTGAGCACCTTTTGTTCACCCCTGTAGTTCAATCGTAACTCTATAATTTTGCTTCTGATGGTGTTCTGGTTGTTGCCCGGCGTCGGTATGGAGCTGGGTGGTCCATGTAGCATGCATAAGTGACGCCATCGGTCAGATTGCGTATTGTAAATGATCTTGTTTTTGGAAACTTGCGATATAAAGTACAATTCAGCCTCATTGCGCTCCTGGGCGGATATTGTGGTTCCATTTAATTTGGCAATTTGCCTCACTCGTCCAAGGACATATATATGGGAATCGGGATCAGAGTCAAAGAAGCTGTTCCCGTTAACTCTCAATGACTGGAGTTTGGGGGCCGTAGACAGAACGCTATCTACGGATTCCCAGCCATCAATAGTATTGTGGCCAAGATTGAGGTCTGTGCAATGCGGAAGTTTGGTATCGGTGGGAAGGCATCTGATGCCATTATTGGAAAGATTTACCCCCTGAACGTTCAACGAAGGCAGCTGAGTGAACGAATTGTATGACAGATCGACCGAACGGAGATGCGAGAAACGGTCCAAAGCCGATGAAATTGGGTCCAGGTCAGACAGCATGTTATGCGCAAGGTTCAATGACTCCAGCTTAGGGAAAGCTGGCCTTAGTAGTTCCAAATCTGCCACAGAAATCCTGTTATCAGCTAACGACAAGTCCGACACGCCAGAACCTGTAATATCAATCTCAGAACAACCAGAAAAGCGATTCCCGTTCAGCACCAACGATTTCAAACTAGGCAGGCTTTGACAGAGCTGAATAACGTCGCCCCAATCAGTGAGCAGGTTCCCGCTTAGATCTAAATGCCTCAGAGATACCAAATTGTCCACACAGCCACCGCAGGTATTCACACACATCCGGGCAAGCGAAATATTAGTTGCAGCTTCAAACCTTTGCTGTATCCGTCGCACCTTGTCCATTCCCACACTTTCTACCATTTTGCTCAACGAAACCCTAATGACCTTCATCTCCTCCTCGGTCGTGGTCTCCGGAGAGTACTTTTCCTGGAGCGCTTGCTGAAACGTCAAAAACCCATCATGTGGCTTGGTCGCCTTGATGAATGATCCTGCACCCAGAACTTGGCAGTTGAAATACCGCACTCCCTTCAACGAGCCGTCATTCTTCCCTCGCTCGGGGTCGTCCCATTCCACACCATAGGCTAACGTGTCCTCTCCCCAGGGGCCAATCGTTCCAACGTATCGCACAGTGCACACATCTCCTCGATACGAAAGTCGCGTCCCAATGCCAACGTCTGGCATCTCAACAGGGCCCAATCACGTTCTGCTCAGAACACGAGTATCTACAAACGTTTTCGCTGAATGAGAAAGATTGTGTTTACGTAATCAGTCGATGCTGCTGCATGCATGCATGAATGCATGCATGGTATCCAC
>JAJMBO010000045.1:0-78502 GCA_030585065.1 Blastobotrys persicus
TCGATAGTGGGTGGTAGGTGTGGTACTCAGAGTGTTTGCAATTTTGGTTATTATACAATCTTGTACATTCAATATTACATTCCAACAGTTGTTATTGATCTAAGGTGAGCTAACTCTTTCTGATTATTGATGCCTGAAGCTAACGAGATCCTTCCTATGTTTCACCGCCAGCTAGGTCCAACCCGTTACATGAAAATTTAATTTTCTAGACATAGATCTGACGTTTGATTTGCTTAAGTCCGCTTAACTCCGAGGAAATTTTTAATTAATTTTACTACTTTTCTGGGTTTATAACCAGAATAAAGCACACATTTGCAAAGCAAAAAGTTATTTAATACTTACTGAATAGTCTTGGAGTAGCAATATATCATAATTGAGAATTTATACCCCGACGGAAGTCTTCACTCTTAATTTCTGACTATCTTCTTCTGCCACCGCGCTATACGAAATGATTTTGGCTCATTCTCATTACCAGAGGAAACTCTGGGCCCGTCACTAGAATTTCTGACCATTCGTATGTTGAAGTTCCCAAAAGGGCAGCTCACTTATGTGAACGTTCCTATTGATGTGGATACCTTATTATGTTTATAGTGTACGAACACAGGATTAAATTGAATAATGCTTACCTATCTTATTGTCGGAAGTTTACACGGCAAAAAGAAATTAATATTATTCTGGATTCATCTAAGGTGGTCATGACATTCATGTACATGCAAGGATAACAGGAAAAAGTAAAATAAATAGACTGACATAAAGACAATTACTGACTGGCCGCCGACAATCGAGAACTTTTGCTCCGAACAGTGCGTTGCCAGTTGGATAAACTGAGGATGCTGCTCTTCCTTCTCACATCCTTTTTCTTTCTAGAGTGAATAAAGTGGTAAGAGCTTTCTTCTTTCAACTCTTTTGGAGAAGAAGGCTTGATACTTTGTTGATCAGACCCATCGTCAGAGGCGGTTTTGCTTAGCAATGGACTAAGTTTTGTGCTTTCAGCTGCATCAGACTGGACCCAATCCAAATCGTTTTCAACATCGGAAGAAGATTGAGAATTGCAGATTGACAAACTCTTGATGAGTTCAGTCGCCTCGCTTGAGCTGCCACGATAAGCCTCAGTAATGGGGTCTCTATCGGGGTGTGCAAAGTCTTTGATATCACGAACTTGGACATCAAACACATGTGCCAATGAATCAGCAGAATATTTAAACCATCGCTGTTGAAGCCGAAGTAACTTCTCCATGCATGCCGCTACCAGCTTGTCGCTCAAATTGAAAAGCTCAGGTAACCCTTCTTTCAAAGAATTGTGGTATTTAACGAAAAGATCGGCTTGGTTCCTCGACTGCGCGTCCAATATGCCGCTGGCACCACCATTACCGGTGTGGGATTTTTCTGAGGTGCTATTGACTGCCGAAGAAGATGGAGATTCACCGTACCCCAAACCAGATTTAGAACGGAGATAGTGCGAGTAGGAAGCATGGTACTTGTGTCTATCAGCAATGAGTTTTTCAGTACTGTGAAACAATTTTTGGACATTTTCAAGGGGCTGAATAACTTCGGCCTCAATCTTGGTTATGAAGGAGTTGGTCGCTTTGGCCATTAATGGAGAAGAAAACGAGGCATATTGTTTGTACCGTTCCAGTAATTGTGGGTTCTCTTGCGGAGCGGCCTCCTCTGCCCAGTTAAACCAACTCTTGGCCAAGGATCCGTTGACCACAAAATGGTGCTGCATGTCATGGGAATTTGACCGCAAAGATTTGATGAGCAGTTTGAGGTTTTTATGTTTGTGCATAAAATCAAACAATGCAGACTCCAGGTCAGAATCGGCATTGACCTCATCCTTAAGCTTTAACAAGTCACTGTCTTCAGATGCTAAAGAGCCTTGGTCGTCTTGGGAGTTGATTCGTTCGGCACATGCATGGATTTCTTCAGATGCTTTGACAATTGAGGCATGGTCATCAAGAGACTTGTCGGAACACTCAACCAGCTGAGACATCAACAGAGGGTATTTGAGCAACCGTTGGACTGGTTTGATTAAGAGGGCATCGAGGGTCCACGCAGTAGTAATTTCCTTTGATTCCTCTAGACATTCATTTAACCAGCCATCGATTATTGGCGAAGCCAACGACTTTATCCGATAAAACGTGTCCATCTGCCGCTTGTTATGGTCGCAGTAGTACTTGAAGCTCTTTTCCATCTTGGGAATATATTCCGACATTATGTGGCCAATATTAGTTTCCATATCAGTTAGATGGGGGTCTTCGGGGGGGATGTTTAGCACGTACGCGGGTAGAGACCTCAAAAGGTCGGTGCAAAAATTGTGTGAGAGCGAGATAATGTCACCCAGGTTAAGTTTGAGGGTGGCGATGTCGTTTTTAGTTATGAATCCAGAATACTTGTCGTTCACTAGCAGCTTGCGCAAATAGATGTCGCGGACAACGGACATGTCTGTGGCGAACGATTGCTCGGTGGTGACAAGCTCGCGGATTAGATTGAACTTTCTGGCGATCCGCTTCTGGTCATCATAGACTCCCGCCGCCGGCGCCTTGTCGTCGCTCGACACCGATGAGAAGGTCGAGCTGACCGACGTGTGCGAGCATTTAGCATCATGAGAATATGAGCCAGAAGACGAAACTGACGAGGACCTCGGGCTATCTGGACTATCAAAATAATAGTCATGGTTATCAGCGTCATCTGCGGACTTTGAGTAGCGATGATGCTGCCCAGTGGCAGTGTCAAAGTCAAGTAACGACTGCGCAGACATTGTCTTGTCGGCCAGGAGGGTGGTGCACGATGAGCTGGATGACGGATCAACGGTCGTCGTTGGTTCTTCAACGGGTAACGGTGGCAGGTCCTTGTTCAGTTTCAATTCTCTTCGCTTTTTCCGTGAAATTTTCTTCCGATCGACAGGGATTGACTCTGATCGTGCCTGCGCTGTGCGACTACGTGGGCTAGTGTGGTTGTGTGGAAGATGACGGCGACGGCTATGATGGCTATTTAATTTCGCGGCCTCGCCTCTCCTATGAGGTTTCGTTCTGCCGCCATCTTCATAATAATAATGTTCACTCTTACTCCTGCCGTGCATATATCAGAAAATCCGTCATGCAACGCAATCGTTGGAATTTAAGGAAAACCCGTTGGCTGCTGTCGACAGGGGTGCCAATAAAAATAATAAAATCCACAAATATATGAAACAAAATAACCACCAAGAGGATCTTTGCTTTTTCTGCCTCTCTTGATCTGATTAAAATTTTTCTGCCTGTGCAGCGTGTATGCACTTTCTATATGCTTCTAAATACGACCTAACCACGGTCTCTGCACGAGTTATATATATCAAGAAACTAACCCATTTTTGAATATGTGCGTCAAAAGCAAGTCGAGACGCACTGTCAACTCAAAAGAAAAAAAATGTGGCATCTGCCAGCTTGTTTCAAATTTGGAACATGGAACCCTAATTTCCCATGCGCTTCCCCCGAAAAAGCAATCCCCTTATTTTTCAGGGGGTGGCCCCGATGGACATGGGCCCGTTGCGGTCTTGTTTGGCCGAGCCGCGCGCGCAAACACCTGGACCGGCAAATGAGCTACACGACTGAGTTGTGTGAGCGAATGGAAGAGGAAACAGGGGAAAACCTTCTTCTTTTTCCTAAGTAACAAGAGTCACCTCATGCATGTCTAAAAGGGTGGGTCTCTCGAACAATCGTCCATCGTCATGCACCTCAGGGGCCAACTGGTCACATTCTCACGCTCCCCACAATACCCCGGTTTTGTTGCACAGAGCATGAGACAACACTGTGGTTCGTTCATGGTTTGGACGTTTCAGGGCGTGCCCTAGTTGCTCGGGCGTCTGGCTTATATCATGTGCTGACGGTAGCAGTACTTTGTGGTTAATGTACGCACAACCATGATCAGTGTTTTATACAATGTTTTACACCACACACACACACGCTTTTTTTTTTTTTTTTTTTGCAAGCTACGACCAGTCTATTATTAAACGGAGCTGGGTCAATTCCAGTATAAAAAGGATATGGAGCCAGTTCAAGTCATTTGTATTGGAATCAGGGTATTTAAAATAAGGAAGCACAGGGCACTTTCCCAATTCACTTTGGCATCTGTAGCTATGACACTGGCCTGTGTACTTTCTAATCAATAAATGCCACCCAAGAAAAGAGCTGTACTATGTATCTGTGTGTTAAGTTAACATTCGTGGTTGGTTTGCGTATAATGGAACTTTAAACATGAACTATTCGCCATCATCCTATGTATGAATCATGTAACTTCTGTTTAGATAAGATCATGTCTGGACATTTACCATCTGCCAATTGGGGAGGGTTCTTATATTTCAACAGCCTCCAGTTCTGCAGAGCTCGGCTGCATCGTATCATCACGAAAAACTTGGTTTAGTGAACAACTCATCAGTTCTGACTGTCTGTAGCGGACCGACATATCAACATCATATGCAGTGACTAATTAATTATCCTACCAGTTAGTTGAAGTACTAACGTTTTGTTGAACATGTTTACCAATAACCCTAAATTACAGTATTTCCATTAAACAGCTACGCTATATGGATGCACAGAAAAAAGAACATCAAAGATGGCCAAATTAACACCCCATTTCATGACATGATTACCCACTCACTGGCATAACCTGCCGTGATCGAAGGGCAATCAACCACATGGCCTGTCATGTCTTGCATTTCGCTCAATGATTGAAGCCAGCACAATCGTCCGTGGTTGGGAGTTCGACTTTCACACAACATTGACATGGTAAGATAGAGAGAACGACGACAAGGAGACCAAGACTGACACTCTCTAGGCTCTTCCGAATCTACGGAGGATATTTGCATCTTTTCGATCAGAGAAGGAGGAACGGGAATATTCGCGTAAGGCTTTCTTCAACCTGATCGGCTTTTTGGGCACGTGTGTAGTGTTCAGCTTAATCGCGCAAAAGCTCTCTGGTGCAACTAGCGCAATCTCGAGAGGATGAAACGTCTGTATTCTTCATTTGCACCTCTTAGGGGCGTGCCAGCGTCCCATTATATAAGCCGAACGGCCACGCCTTGGATCCAAATAAAGAACGAGGACTTCTTCCCAACTTCGCTAACTGATGCTTCGATGCAAAGCCTTTTTCGGAAAGGTAGCTATTCAGTTTCTGACCTTAAAACGCAATACTGTGAACTACGTTCATTCTATGAGCTTATTCTGTCCGAACCGCCCGTTCAAACGCCTGCGATGGTCGCAGGTTCTGACATTCACAAGGGACTGGAGTTGGCAACAAACGTCGAATGGACAGAAATACCTGCAAGTGCAATTGAAACTAAAGCTGATAGGTGGGCGGTGAAATTTCTCCAATCTCGCGACAGCCTCAATCAATTAGCCGAGATTGGGGTTGTACGGGAATGTTATGTCTTTGGCCTGCTCAAAGGCCGCCTCGTAACTGGTTACATTGATCTGCTGAAAATGGTTCAAGACAAAATACAAATCACTGACACTAAAACTCGTCTCTCGCTCAGTCTCCCTCCGGAATCTCAGCAAACTTCGGCCTATCATCAGTTGTTGCTGTATTATCAACTTCTTAATTACATGCGGCTTCCGGACGGACTTCATAGTATAATTCACCATCTTGGATTGGACCTCGGGGCCACGTTATCTTCCGAAATAACACAGTTGACAGGCTTTGAGACTTTGGAGCATGCAGCTACATCCTGTCACTCTGCCTTTATGCGCATCCCACCGTTGTCGCCCGTGTTAAACGTCGAATATGTGGGCCGTGGGAGTCGGCCCGTTGCACTTGTAACGTACAGTTACGATGACACAACATATCAACAGCTCCTCGACTACTCGCTAGCTCTTTGGGAAGGACGACGGAAACCTTTAGGAGTTAGTCGAGATGAAGTTAACAAGTGCAAATCGTGCAAAATGGCCCCTAAATGCAGTTGGTATAACCAGCTATAGTAGAGCTCATGGCGATGGTTGAGTGTCTTGTTTGCTGATGGTTTTGTACTTTCTAAATACTGGCATCACAAAGCACTCTATGCTTTAATGCATGATCTAAAATATTAAGATTAAAGAAAGATATCTACTATATTACACGATTGATTAGAAAGCAGTCTTCTGGCTTGATTGCTGTGACTTGTTAATGTAGAATTTTCCGATCTCATACGATGTCCAGCAAATGGCAGTCGAGGGCATATTAGACACAATACGGGGACGCAGCCCTCGCCAGAAACCCTTCATGCCAGCCGTCTCATAAATATGTTTCGCTCCGCTGAAAAACGAGTTGACCTTCGATGTGGATGCGTCGTATCCTCGAGTCTGTAGTAACGTTTTGACCACATCCAGCGGGGTTGTGATTGCTGCGGCCGTGGCACCTGCAATTCCTCCAGCCACACAGTGCACTAGCGGATCATGTCGCTTCTTCGGGTTAAGGATTTTGGATGTGCTCTCATATACAGTAAAGTTGACAGCCGTGAATGGCACATTCATGATTAACGTTGTGGGATACGAAACGTAAAATGCGCTGATGCCCTCTTTGCGGTAAACATCGATAGCGCAGCGAGCAAACGTCTTGTACTGTTTGCCATAGAGCTGCATTCGCTGTTTGATAACGTCAAAAGGATTCATGAGAGCATCCGAGGTCGTCGTTGCCAATGCACCGGCAATCGACGTGACAAATGGATGATGGTGGTGGTCGGCGTTTCCTCCAAGTTGATTTTTGACAATTTCATATACTCCGAAATAAACTGCATGTGCCGGACCAGCTCCAACAATAACTGATCCAATACCTCGCCACAAACTTGCAGCTCCCTCAGTGGATGATATCTTCGTCACTGCGTTAACAATGCCACTGTATATGTTTGCCGACTTGGCCACCTGCATTCTGGTCTTGATTGCGTCCACTGGGTACATTACCGTATGCTCCATGATTCCCGCAAATGCCCCTGCAACCAAACTGGCCGTCAGACTCGCAGTTTCCGGTAATGCTTCGTAATCTTCAAAGTCCTCCTCCACTGCCTCTACAAGGTTCTTCTTCTCGTCCTGCAAGTGGATCGGTGATGAAGCTTTGGTTAGTGGTGTAGGCACTGACGGTGGACTACTATCAGGCATTTTGTCTCAAGTGAAGATATATATAAGAAATAAAATAAAATAAAAAAAAGTGTAAGTTTGGAGGTGGTAGTGGTAGAGTCACGGGCCGCGGATCTGATAAAAGAGAAAGGAGCGAAAATTTCGTAACAAAAAAGGGCACCGTGCCGGTCCCGACCGTCGGATTGGCCGGGGTAAGAAAAGACTTGGCCTAGAATTGCGCGGAATTGCGCGTTACCCCATATTTTAGAATACGTCGCTTGTTACTAATGGAAAAATTAATTAATTAATAAATAAAAATAATCAAAAATATAGGTCTGTGTATATATTATGGAAGGCGCCCTCTGGCATTTCCTTGTGCGAACAATATATTGAAAGATGCGGAGAAAAGCACTGGCAAACAATTGATGGTGGGTTAGGGTATGTCGCCGCCGCACACTTTGTTACCGTATAGGACATGGCCCACTGGCGGATAGCAAGAGGGTGGAAACTAGTTTATCCGATCAGCCGGTTGGAGGTGTGTGACTATCCCGGCAACATTTAGACACGCACTTCAGGAACGCTTTTGTGTTAAGCGTATACACATTAACATTACTCACTGATACGACGTCGATCGCATTTGAAATTTCACTTTGGCGGAGGCCGCCCCGAGATCGGCCGTCCGATCAAGTAATGGCAAAACACTGCTACCTCGGCCCATGATATTGACGACAGCCAGCTTGGAGTAAAAAAAAAAAAGCCCGGAGAGTGTCGACCAGTTTGAGCATCTTGTTGTGGTTAGAACCAGTTGAAGGGTGGTAATCGATTATACTGCTTACACAGAATAACGAACATATTCTTTATATACCAGCTTATTAAAAAAAAGAAAAGAAAGAGAGAGAGAGAGAGAGAGAGAAGCAACAAAAACTCTGAAAGAATTAAAATAATCCCCCTTAGTGAACGTGGGTGGATACTTTGTAAATGTGGTGAGGTCAAAGCATGCTCACATATTCCGGAAGCTGTGCATGGAAATCGCGACCTTCATCACCCGACGGTCAGGATATACATAGCTAAAATGGTTGGCAATGTCGCTATCATTAAAAAACGACCAAAATGGCCGTTATACTCTACGAACAAGCCGCAAAAGGATCCTTACGTTCTTGTACCGGTAACTTGCAGAATGCCCTAATGAAGCTTTTGATGTGGGAACCGGGGCATATCAAGGACATGATGAAGTACTAGTTATTATAGTCAGCGGCTGTAACAAAAAACACCTGTCTGGGGTCAAATGGACATTGGGGGTGAGTTTATGATGTGACTACATTCCGAAAGAATAGGATTGTCGAGGTATGTGTGACTTGCAAAGAACTTTAATTTTGACGGGGTTGGTATAAAAAGAAGTAGCGTGTCCGTATCAAACAGCCGGGGAAGTACAAGCAGCTATAGCTAACCAACTTGATGAAACAGAGGTACAATCTTCGTCGAAAACTGGTGATTATTGGAGATGGTGCATGCGGTAAGACTTGCCTGCTGATGTAAGATGAACTTACTCGGGCAATCGACAGGGGAACTTTACTAATTTTGCACATACAGGTTCTTTTCAGAGGGCGCGTTCCGTGAAAGATACAATCCAACGATATTCGACAGTACGGTTGCCGAGGTAGAGATTGACGGACAGATAGTACAATTGGCTTTATGGGATACTGCAGGACAGGAAGATTTTGACAGGCTACGGACGCTGTCATACCCGGACTCTAACGTTGTGCTAATCTGCTTTGCAATAGATTCGCCAGATTCGTTAGAAAATGCACTTGAGAAATGGCTCTTGGAGGTTGAACATTTTTGCCGAGGGGTGCCTTTCATTCTGGTAGGTTGCAAGGCGGATCTTCGATTGGACAGAAATGTAGTCCGCCGCTTACGCAAAATTTCTCAACGGCCCGTCAGTGTCGAGGAGGGTCAGGAGGTGGCTACACAAATTGGTGCCCGCATGTATCTTGAATGTTCAGCCAAGACTGGCCAGGGGGTTCAGCAGGTATTCGAACAGGCCACACGGGTGGCTCTAAAGGTATACAATTCAAACAAAACCCGTAGATGCATAATCCTTTGAGAATTAGTTAAATTCAACTTTCCATAATTCCGACTATAAAATGTCATAATAAGCTTCCACTCGGAGGGTTGTAACCTTATTCACTGTTTATATGATAGTTTCTCCCTGCCTTGACGTTGGCCATCTGTTAATTCGCGAAGAGTCGAGAGCGCCAATAAATTCTTATATAACTTATAAACAAACACCAGTTAGATGCACGGAAGTACAAAAAAAAAAAAAAAAAAAAAAAAAAAAGAGCAATGCTCTCCAAAAAAAAAAAAGAGCAATGCTCTCCTAAGAGAAGAAGCAGTGAATTTTTTCACAGAAGGTTAAAATTTATATCGTATAAATAGTGAAGGGCTTCCCATATGTCCCAGAACAAACAAACCATTTTGATCTGCCCGAGAAAGACGTGAGAGTACTGAGCTTGCCAAAAGAATGCCAAGTTATTCTCCTGGACCCATGAGTGAAGCGTCGGATAATATTACTTTTAGATGCCGATAATGAGGGAAGAGTGTTGGTAATATGCAGAATAAATAGTAATCGAACTCGACGATCAGCTTATGCAGCTTTCATCATCGGTGGTAGTGCTCGACCCATCTTGTTCATCATAGTCCTCATTCTGAAGATATCGTTGGCGGTTCCGCATCGAGTTCAACAGTTCACTGAAACTGAGAGAACTATCCTCCCCTCTATAAAGTCCTGATCTATTAGTTGTGTAATCTGATGGTGACGACCCACTAGCGTACATCCACATTGGCATCGGCGTGGTCATCGATGTGTACGGATATGATTCATCCATATTAATCGGTGTTGGCTCCATCGTGTCAGCAATCGGGTTTGTAAAATGCACCTGCGGTCTTGTGCCCAGGCTGCGAGACGAGGTACGATCTCGCCTATACAAAGCATTTCGTCTTCTTAATCCTGTTAAAAACCCAGCTCGCGCCCTTTCATTATCCTCATTTGGCGGCCTCCGTACTAATCTACTCTCGCGTCCTTCCCCCGGTTCAAAGTCCACCCGTCTAGCCTTCTTCTTTCCCCTCTCACAAGATGGCGATGGCGACCGCGGCCTCCATAACGGAACTCCCATTGTGTTAATAGTGTATGTGTATTCTATGCGCACCGCAACTTTCTCCTTGTCGAATGAGACGTACGCTCTGTCCCTTCTCTTTCTTTCGTTCTCTCTGCCTTCAACCTGCCTCCCTTCACCCTATCTACGCCCGATAATTTGTTACCCGGGTCGGCGGCCCTCCGGGATGACCGTATCTCTGATCGTTTGCCAACATCCATGGAGCTGAAAGCTACGATTTCAGTCGGTTGAGAAGAGCCATGGTACTGACAGTTCATCGTGCTATTTGAGGCACTTTATGTCGTAATTTTTTGTTATTTTCCTGGCTGAGACACATCAGAAAAGTACTGAGCGTCTTCCAGATAAGTACTTCATGGTCGATTTCGACCAGCAGCTAACTCGTCTACAAACTACTTACCACCAGCTACTTTTTGAACACGAGTCTACCTCCAAAGGCAGTACAGTGCGCTTAATTGTTTAGAGGGAAGGCAAACGCGGTAGTTTTTGTTTTCGCGTTTTGAGCAACGCGTCGGAGGTAGCAACAGGGGGGATCTTTGCACAAAACGTTTTTTTGGCCCTATTTGAACAATATGGCAGAGAGGGCTTCCTCACGACCGTCGGCGGAGTTGCAGCCATATCATATGGATATATCTCGTGGAGGACGAGATCTTCCATATGCGGCAAACCGTGACAACAGCCGAAAACGGCCGTCCAGCCCTCCAGAGGGCTCTGGATACAACAAACGGGCAAACGTGAAGCCTATGAGTGACTCTTCGGATGTATACACGTTTTATTCGCACCCTTCCTCTGAAATCCCGTTTGGCCATCCAGAACCGTCGTCAGATCAGTTTGTTCCATCATCAGATTTTGATTCTATGCCCAACCCACCGTCTTCTCCGGGTCCATATTCTGGGGACGATACAGACGATGACGACAACGACGCTACAATTGTCATGAATAAAGGCAGCAACAGCAACCAGAAGCGCGTTTTGTATGACTCCCACAGCATGAGTGAATCCATCAGTCTCTCAACGGCTGAGAATAAAATTGAGGGTGCCATGGAAACATGCAATCCACACTTAGCGTTGGACGGTCTTAATTTGACCGAACTTCCCAGTTCAATTGGTGACCTGGGCCACATGGTCTGCACGGATCCTCGGACCAACAGACTCTACCTTCCTGAGTTGCATCTTTACTTGAATCAAAACTGCCTGACCTCTCTTCCATCCTCTCTCTTTGACCTGACCACCTTGACGGTACTGATTTTGCGTCGAAATAGAATCACTCACATCCCAACATGCATAAGTCGGCTTAAGAACCTAGCCGAGTTGTCCCTGGGTGACAACTGCCTTTCATATCTTCCGAGTGAGATCCTGCATTTACCGAATCTCAAAACGCTGTCAGTACTACCAAATCCTTTCACCCCATGTCCGCGGGAAAGTGCTGCGGTGTCAACTCCAAGAAAGCTACCTTTTTTCAAGCAGCGCCAAGCGGTTGAAACTCACATAGACAAGTCACTCAGTCCATCCTACCATTGGGGTACCCGGAAATTGGCAGAAACTTGTCGACTCGCCCTTGGAAAGCTCTCGGAAAGCGAACTGGATGACTTGCATCCAGCTCCAAGAGTAAAGGAGCTTGTTATGGAAACCGCTGATAAGCTGTACACAATCTGCTATGTGTGTCAACGAACAATGATAGAAGGTGTTGGCTACGCCTATGAATGGTGGGACCAAAATGACCCGGTTCCTTTTAAGGTTCATTTTTGCTCATTTCGCTGTTATGATTCGTGGGCCCTTGAGCTTTGATTTTGTGTAATATCAACAACAGGGACTCGGTTTCTGCCCACTATAACTCACGCTAATGAGATCTAAACAAGGTCATTGTAAGACATTAGATAAGACTACAGAAGCCATTACAAGGATGGACCTCAGAAACAATGCATTGTGAGTTAATGGAGGGTAAATTACAGAGAGTTGTTCAACAGCTTGTTGATATCAGGAGCGACAACCATTTTCCTGGAAATCTGTCCGATAAGATAAGACTTCTTTTCCTCCCTGTCTGTAACAACGACGTCTTGGAGAAAGCCACTTTCAGTTCCCTGAGACACGTCCATTTCGATTTTGCCCAGCTTCATTGTTAGTTTACCAGATTTGTGTAACCGTAGCTTGCCAGCAAATCCTTCTGGGAGAATATCCGAGTCGTCGGTTTGGTCTTCATCCAGCATAACGACGTCATTACCATCTTCCTGGTTCTGTTTCGGGGCCCTCGTGAACTTTGGTAGTACAGCTGGAAACTGGAAGAAATATAATTTCTGCTCTAAAGCCTTTGCTCTGCTGTTGTCATCCAAGGACGCTTTTATGTTGAATTCGTTAGTAATAGCTTCGTGATCAGCTTCGAGTCGTTTCCTCTCCTTCTCTTCTAATGGAGAAACGTATGCACTTGGTTTCGCTGGAGCATCTTGTTGCACACTCAGCTTTTGTTCGTTATTATTATTATCATCATCATTGGGCTCGGCTTTAATTTTGATTCCGTCTTCAGTGATTTGTTCTTTCTTGACCGTATTATTCGAATCCGGAGGAGCAACCACCAACTCGTCTTCTTCCTCGGGTTCAATTCGATCTAGGCGAACTGGGAAATACTGCGAAAGGTTTGCATCCGTCTGGAATTCATTATTGCTCATGTCAACTCTAACGGTTCCATCCGGCATTGGAGTACCATCCGATTCTACTCCTGGTGTTTCAGACTTCATTTTGAATTGTGACAAATCATAGCCAGCAGCTCCTGGGCTATATGTCCTTCCTTCCACTGCAGGGCTGTATGATCTTCGCTCATTCATCATGGCAGACGGAGCAGCTAATGGACCCACAGCAGCCATTGCCACTGGCTCGAAGCGGCCACGTCCACGCCCTCTACCTCCGCGTCCACCTCTACCGCCTCGCTGAGAAAATGGATGGTTGTTCTCTCGCTTCACTTCCTTTGCCTCGGCCTTTTCAGCCGGTGCACTGGCATCTCGCTCCGCCTTACTTCTCCTTGCCACTGCCTTTGGAATAAATTTGCCTCTTGTACCGGTAGACGGTCCAGCCCCTCCACGCCGGCTATGCAGCGAGTCCAATCGTGCTGGCGTGCCTGCGTTGGGTTTCTGCTCCTTCGGGCCCATTTCGTCAGTGCCTTCTAGTATATATTTCCCTATGAACAATTTTTTTTTTTTTTTTTTATTTCCCCTTCAGCTTATCAGCGCAAACCGACGCGCATCCGATTCACAACACACACACCCCAGACCTCGGACCCCCTAGGGTAAACTTTCAACTTTAGGTTGAGAATCCATAGTTCCTTTCAATGGCTTTTTCTTTCGTTTTTATTCGTCAATACAATTATAACTGGGCAATTGGGCACCCGCTGCAACTCTCCCATTTCCTCGCATCAGCTAGTCGTATTTGCGGGAGACTATATATATAAATATATATATTTAAATATTTCATCTTCAAACTTTCTATTCATCTATCTTTGCTTGCTTGCTTCCTTCTGTGCACGCAGCCATCTTACTCAGAGCCTGCTTCACAGCAGCAAAGCCAGTTTGCTGTGTTTGTGTTTTTTGTGATGTCAGGTTAGGGTTGGTTGGGAGGAACGGATGCGCGCAAAGCAGGGTGCAGATGGTAGGAGTTTTTTTGTACGGCCAGTGAGAGCAGCATCATCACTCACCACGACAGCAAAAAACAAGGACCGGTGATTGAATTAGAAGCATTGGTAGAGTGTGACGGAAGGAACAAACGCACAGTGTCACACTACTGCTAGACCAATTACACACAAGTATACAAGGTACAAGAGGCATGGACATGGAGGACCAACAACAGCAACAGCATCACAACGATAGCACGGATCCACACCAGCAGTGGAAGTTCTCGCAATGCTTTGGTGACAAAGGAGACATTGAAAACATCACTGAGGCAGATGTGATATCGACGGTGGAATTTGATCACACTGGCAACTACCTAGCTACGGGTGACAAGGGAGGTCGAGTTGTTTTGTTCGAGCGCAATGAGACTAAGAAGGGCTGCGAGTATCGGTTTCACACAGAATTCCAGAGCCATGATGCTGAGTTTGATTATTTGAAGTCGCTGGAAATCGAGGAGAAGATCAACAAGATCAAGTGGTGCAAACGCCAGAATCGGGCCCATTTCCTACTATCGACCAACGACAAGACCATCAAGCTTTGGAAGGTTTACGACAAGGCAATCAAGGTTGTTGCAGAGAACAACCTCTCGGATGCCCACAGCAACAAGGGGAGGAGCCTGATGAGCGTTGACAATCTGAGATTGCCCAGAATGACTCTTCATGATACGATTACTGCAGCAACGCCTCGTCGAATATATGCCAATGCGCATACCTATCATATTAACTCTATTTCTGTCAACTCGGACAACGAGACGTACATTTCTGCTGACGACCTTCGAATCAACTTGTGGAATCTCGGGATCGCTGATCAATCGTTCAACATCGTTGACATCAAGCCTGCCAACATGGAGGAGTTGACCGAGGTTATCACTGCCGCAGAATTTCATCCAATTTCCTGTAATCTGTTCATGTACTCGTCGTCGAAGGGAACCATCAAGTTGGCAGACATGCGTGAGAATGCCCTATGTGACCAATATGCAAAACAGTTTGAGGAAACAATGGATCCCGCCCAGCATTCCTTCTTTACAGAAATCACTTCGTCCATCTCTGACGTTCGGTTTTCTTATGACGGCAGATACATTGTTTCCCGGGATTACATGAGTGTTAAGATATGGGACGTGAACATGGAGCGTGAGCCCGTCAAGACCATCAGCATCCATGAGCACATCCGTGACAAGCTGTGCGACACGTATGAGAATGACGCAATTTTCGATAAGTTTGAAGTTGTTTTTAGTGGTGATGGAAAGAGTGTGATGACCGGTTCATATAACAATAATTTCATGATCTACCCTAATGCGGTTGACCCTAACGCAGACGAGACTGAGATTATACTGCAGGCAGACAAGAGCGCGTTCAAATCCAAAAAGGTAGGTGTACCAACCTCTATGGGGACTGGTCTGATGAAGAATAGACGCACCCAGTCTCCAGGACGTTCTGGTATAAGTATGATGCGGCGGGATGTTGAATACGAAACGATTGATTTCAAGAAAAACATCCTTCATCTATCATGGCACCCACACGAAAATTCCATCGCAATCGCAGCAACTAACAATCTTTTTGTATTCTCTACTTTGTAATGCCTCAGATGTCATATGAATATATTATCTATTATCTTTTTTTTTTTTTTTTTTTTTTTTTTTTTTTTTTTTTTTTTTTTTTTTTTTTTTTTTTTTTTTTTTTTTTTTTTTTTTTTTTTTTTTTTTTTTTTTTTTTTTTTTTTTTTTTTTTTTTTTTTTTTTTTTTTTTTTTTTTTCTTTTGTCGAGCACAACTACTATACCGGCCATGTACTTCCTACTGTATCAACTCGGGGACATTACTCTGGAGATGGTATCATGAAATACAAATATCGTAAGGCCAATTAAACCCGGGGCATACGACCAGAAGACAAAACTACAAAGCTAAAGGAAAAAATAAGTACGTTCTACACATCACTCACATGGTGCCGACATATAATGACAAATAGAAACCTTTTTTCGATATAGTTCTGTATTGAAAGATAGATATATAGATTAGTCGTTTCTGACATGACGGTTGACACCTTCATTCCAGAAGAGAGTCTTGTCACCATCGCCCCAGAAGAAGTCCTTGATTCTAATGTTCTGGAAATCCATCTCCCTTGGAAGCTCCTCGTCTGGAGTGTGAATCAAGTGCTCACGGTGCTCAGCATGCTCTTTCTCAATGAAGTAGGTGTTAATACCAACCAGCAAAAGTGTTGGAACGAACACGTACAAGGAAATCTTTCTCCAGAGGTCAGCAGTGCCGACAGCATGCTCCTTGGTATGGACGTAGTCCTCGAACATCTTTCGGGCCTCACCTGGGTTGGTCTTGAAGTAGGTAAAGTTGTGTTGAGACAATTCATACTTCAATTTGGCCTCGTAGGCCTCTCGGACAGATGGGCTGGCGTCCTTGTTAGGGAACTCCTTTGCGACGGCCTGGGTAATTTCCTGAACCTTGGCGTTGATATCAGCAGGAGCGACGCTGCTGTTGGAACGGGCTCCGTTGATCAGGACACGGGCCATTGAAGGCTGACGAGCGCCTCGAAGCAATAAATTACGGCTCAACATTGCAAATGACTTGTTTGATGATGGATGAGAGATCACGTCAGGTATAACACTCCAAATTTTGTCTCTCACTCGCCGGCTGGCCAATCACATTTCGCCAAACTCCCAACGGCCTTTTCCTCAGTATTTTCCAGCACCACCCTGAAGCTTTCAATCCACTTTATTCTGTGTGGGACGTTCGATAAATCCAGCCTTTAGACTGGCCTCGGACTGTTCCTTTTTTGTTTTATGGAGATTAGTTATCGTGTTTGTCTGTAGTCTATGGCTAGTTCATCAATGGCTGGCGGCTGTGCCTGTATTTTCAAACTGGCGGTTGTCCCGGCAACGCTGCCGATTAGTGAATAATAAACAGTTGAAGGATGTACTCGATGAGATCAATTGACGGAATTTGGAGTTCTAATATCGGTTTAGTTTTCTATTTGTTCTGATATGGGCCATGTGCTGTAGTGGATGACTGGATTTGTACATATATATATATATGACTATGTGATCGAGTATATAGCCATTCTATCTAGCTCACCCATACATCGCTATATGAAGGAATCCTTCAATCGAATATATACATAACGCGGAATAGGATATCGGTCTAATGGTGAAATACCAAGGCGGTATAATCGAGGGACCCTCCAAAGCGAATCGCAGTCGAAGTCAATAGTTACAACACCCCAAGGAAGAATGCGTGGGACTCCAATCTTATTGAAACAGAGAACATGAAAGATAAAAGCCGAACCAGCAAATCCATGTACTCACTCTACTTATTTGGACTACTTGGGCTGCTAAAATTTAACTACGGGAATACATAAATTGACAAATATAAGGTTGATAACCCACGAAGCAAAACAATTAAATAAAAAAGCACCACAAACTAACATATCATACACCACAATCCAGCAAGTGCCTGACAAGACCAAACAAACGGATCAGCTACACAAGTAAGACCTGGATCCTGGGGATACCCCAAGGTGATTCAATGGGGTCCGGGCCGATCCGCGTTAGACCGAACACCGGGAATACTTCGGCTACAACAACGGATCTGTCAAAGCCACTACAAATAGTGACAACTCGCATTAGTCGAAGAAAGTACCACCAAGTCTAACAATAACAAAACAAAAAAAAAAAAAAAAGTAAAATTAAAAGCTGGAGAAGTTAGAAGAACGGTTGGAGACCGGTCGTGTATATACGCGGAGGAGTAAAAAAGGGTCCGCGGTTGACGGGCGCGGTCGGGAGACAAGAGTGAGCGTAATTTTCGTCCCTAACAATTTTTTCCTTTTTTCCCAGCTTCTCCCTTTCTCACTCACATTTTACTTTCCTACCTACACACTCAAGTATAATGTTCCGCACCGCCCTTCGTCAATCGACTCGCCGTGTTGGTGCTGCGCTCGCCGCCAGAAGAGCTGCCCCAATGGTACGTTAAAAAGCTTTAATCGTTGCTGCCGTTTGTTGTTTTTTGGTCACTAACTTGGCTATATAGGGCTCTCGTGTCGCCTTCAGAGGTTATGCTAAGGCTGCTCCAACTGAGGTCTCCTCCATCCTTGAGGAGCGTATCCGTGGTGTCTCCAACGAGGCTGACCTTAACGAGACTGGTCGTGTTCTTTCTGTTGGGTAAGTTTGATGGATGAAGAAAAGTGGAGGAGCTATGGATAGTTTGGTGAAATCTTACCATTAATGTAATCGCTGAATTACACTGATGCGGGATATATATGCAAAGTCTTCAGACACTCGAGGAAAGGGCCAAATTAACACTGAGTGCCGTGGTGGAATTTCATTTGTCGAGAAAGCCCACAAAGGTGTCGGCCCGGTGGGCAGCGGGCCAATCAAAAGTCGATATGCAATGTCCCAATAACAAAACACCACCAGCAAACCAAAACCCACCAATCAAAGCCATTAGAAGTGACAACAAGCTAACAGTAATGTAGTGACGGTATTGCCCGTGTTTTCGGTTTGAACAACATCCAGGCCGAAGAGTTGGTTGAGTTCTCCTCTGGTGTCAAGGGTATGGCCCTTAACTTGGAAGCCGGCCAGGTCGGTATTGTGCTTTTCGGTTCTGATCGTTTGGTCAAGGAGGGTGAGACCGTTAAGCGTACTGGTTCTATTGTCGATGTTCCAGTTGGTCCAGAGTTGTTGGGCCGTGTTGTCGATGCTTTGGGTAACCCAATTGACGGTAAGGGCCCAATCAACGCCTCCGAGAGACGTCGTGCTCAGCTCAAGGCTCCAGGTATCTTGCCAAGACGATCCGTCTTCGAGCCAATGCAGTCTGGTCTCAAGTCTGTCGATGCCCTTGTCCCAGTCGGTCGTGGTCAGAGAGAGTTGATTATCGGTGACCGTCAAACCGGTAAGACTGCTGTTGCCATTGACACTTTCTTGAACCAGAGACAGTGGAACGATGGTAACGACGAGAAGAAGAAGCTTTACTGTGTCTACGTCGCCGTCGGTCAAAAGCGATCCACCGTCGCCCAACTCGCTCAGACTCTTGAGAAGGCCGGTGCTCTTAAGTACTCTATCATCGTTGCTGCCACCGCCTCTGAGGCCGCTCCTCTTCAATACATCGCTCCATTCACTGGCTGTGCCATGGGTGAATGGTTCAGAGACAACGGTAAGCACGCTTTGATCGCTTACGATGACTTGTCCAAGCAGGCTGTTGCTTACCGTCAAATGTCTTTGTTGCTTAGACGTCCACCAGGAAGAGAGGCTTTCCCAGGTGATGTCTTCTACCTCCACTCTCGTCTTTTGGAGAGAGCTGCCAAGATGAACGACACCCACGGTGGTGGCTCCCTCACTGCCCTCCCAGTCATTGAGACCCAGGGTGGTGACGTCTCTGCCTATATCCCAACCAACGTCATTTCTATTACTGACGGTCAGATCTTCTTGGAGACTGAGCTTTTCTACAAGGGTATCCGACCAGCCATCAACGTCGGTCTTTCCGTCTCTCGTGTCGGTTCCGCTGCTCAGGTTAAGGCTATGAAGCAGGTTGCTGGTTCTCTTAAGCTTTTCTTGGCCCAGTACAGAGAAGTTGCTGCTTTCGCTCAGTTCGGTTCCGATTTGGATGCCTCCACTAAGCAGACTCTTGCCCGAGGTGAGCGTCTCACCCAATTGCTTACTCAGAAGCAATCCTCCCCAGTCCCAGCTGAGGAGCAGGTTCCAGTCATCTATGCCGGTGTCAACGGTTACCTCGATGAGATCCCAGTTGGTGATGTCATCCGTTTCGAGTCTGAGTTCCTTGCTCACTTGAGATCTAACGAACCAGGTCTTTTGGACACCATCAGAACTGAGGGCCAGCTCTCTAAGGAGTCCATGGAGCAGCTGAAGAACGTTACTGAGTCCTTCTCCAAGTCTTTCAACTAAATCAACGGCGCATAATTATGTACATCATTTAGAAAAAAAAAATGAGTAGTTGATAGATAGGACACCGACATCTCAATTCAAATCTTTTGTGTACCTTAGTTTTCCATCTTCTCTTAATATATACCTCAGTTGATGGGCAATGTAAAGGTTCCCATGTTGGTGTTAATTTCTTCATTGGACTAACCTAGCACATGCACTACGTACAAAATAGACAGTTCCTCTATTTCAGTTTGTGCTCCTTAATATACCTGTCAACCCCATCCATGACATCGCGTCGAAAGCCTAGGAAATAGGCGATTTCAAATAGGACGAAGAATGGAGCCAGAACAAGAGCTTGGATCAGCGACTCAAAAAGAGAAGGAGCCTTTCTCTCGAACCATTTATGGCCAGAGAATTGAGCAATCCAAGAGAAGATGAATAGCGCAATGGCGAATTTGTTGGCTGAGGCGCGAGAATCGCTGTTGACCATTTGGGTGAACTTGATAACACTGTAAATAAGAACAGGCACAGTGGGAAGCCCAAACTTTGCATCTAACATGGTGTAGTAGGCTCCATATCCCACAGCCGTGATCATTGCAGGATTGAGGTAAATGTTATCAGAAAAATGATGATTAGCACCCAATAAGAGGGACGAGAATAGGATCATTGGGACGCACAGAATATGGATGATCACATTGGTTCGATTACTATGATGCTTACGATAGAACGCAAGCTCTTGCTGAAGGTTAACTCCGGCCATCTTTAGTATTTGTGAGGAGGTTTATGTTGGAACCGAGGCATCCGCTTTTTACAAAGAGGAGTAAAAGCGGAGATCAAAAACCCTAACCCGTTGATATAGCACACAGTCTATAATGAAGAAAAACCAGAAGATAAGAGTCAGTAGATAAATAGTATTACTTTTTAGATTGCCTATACTTCATCAGAGTAAGGCCCTGAATCCTCATAGATTGGTGAATGTCGGGGATGTTGGCAGATTGGATTGCAAAATTCTCTCCTCGCGAACAGTCAAAAAACCAATATCGCTGCTTTAGCATAGAACTTAAAATGAGCTTCTCTGTTGGCGGGTTGACATTAGCAGTACCGTTGGTGAATGTCATTTCTAAAGATCCTGTGTCGTACTTCACCGACGCACCAAGGGAGTGGAGGGACATGATATTGAACCGCATGGTTGGAACATATAGAACTTTTTCTAGCGTCAGAGTCACGAAAGTATCTTCCAGACTGTTACGCAGCTTTACTTTAACTGTGCCCACACCGTCCACACGGTGAAAAGTGTCTTTGTACGGAAGTTCCCCCCATCTGTGACGAACTAATGCCTTGTTCTGCACGGAGTCCATATGCTCAAAATACGACTGGTGACAACAAACATGAAAGGGAAGATCGCTTATAGTCCATACCGCACATGGAGGTGACAGGAACTCGAATGTTTGAGGTATCTTATAATTACAAACCACTGCCACCGGCCCTGCCCTGCCATTTTCAATGTGTACGGTCGGGCCATCAAATGTTCCAATATCAGACGGGAGAGATGAGGAACCAATTGACGATGGCTTTCCTTTGCCAGAACTGTTAGCTGATTTCGCGACTTTGATCTTTTCGATCGGTACCGGTTCCACGCTATAGATATCACAACTTTCCATTAGGTTCAAGTTCCTTATCCCAGCCTCCTCCACAAAATCTGATATCTGGGCACATTCTAAAATCATGTAGAACAAACGATGAAGTGCCGGAAATCGATTTTTCAGCTGGTATGAGTTACGAATCAGCTTTTCTCCTTTACGTGGACGGGTTATCCCACTGTATAGTAAAGCTGCCAGTAGCACCGGCTGGCTAATGTCTGAGTGACAAATAAACAGATCTTGAAGCGGTCTAATGGCGTACCAGTGCGCTGCCAGTTCGTTGCGAAAGCGATTGGCGTTACAATTGAGCGCCCTATCGATGCAGATGTGATTAGTAACCTTAATAGCCTTTTCCACGATATGACGGGGAAATAGGTTGGATCGATCCAGCACTCCTGAGAGCGTCAGATGCTGTTGGATGCATAAATAGCGGAGATCGTCTGCGCTAACACTAGGCACCGAGTTACCGCTAATGTCAAATACAGCCTTGAGAGTGGCATCGAAAATTGGATGAGTATCCCATAAGTACGGGTCAACTGACGATTCCTGTAATGCCCTAATAAGGCTAGCTTGCCATTGAGGAGACTGACTGTCTTTTTCTGAAGATTCTTGAGCATTTGAAGAAAGACAATCGCCTAACATTGATGGAACCAATTCACCAAAAAGCGACCTGTTCTTTCCCTCTACGGTATCCGTGACCAAGTACAGGAATATCAACACCTTCATGACTCGCTCAGCTGAAACTGTTGGAGATACACGGCTCAATCGCTTTGTAACTATTTCCTGGAAATATTTGTCATGGACCCACAGCCACCGTAAAACTCGGGCAGCTTCGACAGTGAATTGTGCGGCACCTCTGTCTATACCATAGAACTCATTTTCCTCCCTAAATCTGTCTTCACCTCCGTAAGTAGTAGACATATTATCAATTAGCTACCTACGAATCGTTCAATCTACCATCCCATGCGCGAATTCGCGTTCCGCAAAAAAAAAAAAAAAAAAAAAAAAAAAAAGGAAACCATTAGCCTAGCGTACGTTATAGAAAGCTGAGCTCAATAAATAGATGTTAAGTTTGACTTCAGCAATCAAACTGGTAGATTTGATATTTGGCCAAGAAGTGTAGGTATCGTGGAAAATATTAAACATCACGTGACTTTCACAGGAAAATAAAAAATTGCTCCGTGGGAGGCTCGAACTCTCGACCTTCAGATCACTCGAAGTGACTCAGTTACTTCGTATGAGACTGACGCTCTACCGACTGAGCCAACGGAGCCTGTTCTGACCAAGTATGATCTAGGTTAAATAGGTTCACCGTAAAGCCCTTAACTCCGCTTAACTCCGAAGTTTTATTTAAGAGAAATTGTCGTAATTTTTGAAAGTTCTGTTAGGTGCGCGGTGTTAGGAAGCCACGATTTAAGTTCATGTCACCAGAAAACGCCTGTGACTCATGCGCTGGCGTTTATTGGTCTTCACAAGCTTGCCCTTCGCCGAGGGAATCGGCGCCACCAACCCACCCAATAATAATAATAATAATAATCAATTTGTTCCCTAGTACATATACTTATAATTGATAAAATTAGAGTAAGTAAGTACATGCATTTCCATTTTTATTAATTATGTGTATGTACTCAGGAGTAAATTGATTATTATTATTATTATTATTATCATGCATTTCCATCCTACAGCTCTCAGTCAAAAGGGTAAGCATATAATGAACAAAACTGTCCAGCATGCTCATAATGGACCAATATCTGAGCTCTCCTGCTTGATATTATTCATTTATTTTTGTTAATTCTAAATGTATGTGCTCAGGAGTAAATTGGATATTATTATTATTATGTATTGGCACCAACCAATTTCTCGACCAGTCAACATGCGGAAACGCCCGAAAAGGGCCAACGTTCGAACTCTCCTGCTTAATGTGAGTCCGTTATACCAAATATAATGTACATACACAGGAGTAAAAGACTGATAATTATTACTAAAAGCTGATGTAATAATTGAACTGCTGTTTCAAAACCAGCATTGTGCTGGGTTCGTACTAAATAGCATGTAACAAGGGAAATCAGTTGCGTAGAACTCATTTAATATAGATAGATGTGCTTAAAATGTAATACAAATCTTTTCGTTAAAATCCAAACGGGTTATTGGGTGTGGCAGCAGCGAGATTAGCACGTCGACCAGTAGGAGTACTCTGCAATGGCTGTGGACCACCAAACGAGACCGGAGGATGTGGCCCAGTCTTTTGTGGAGTCAGAGGCGCATACTGTTGCTGTGGTGGTTGCTGATTCATCCCCAGTGTTTGAGCTGCAGCGCCTGGGAACGATGATCCAGGCTGGTTACCAAAACCAAAACCAGTTGGTTGTCCTTGTAATGGCTGTGGCTGAGGTTGCTGGAAGGGAGCAGCAAATGGTTGTTGCATACCTACATTAGGTTGCTGCATTCCTGGATTGAACATATTGTTGTTCGAGATAGATGCCTGCTGGAATTGGTTGGCCAGGTTGTTCAACGTTGGTGCGCTCATGTTCGCCTGTGGCTGTGAATATGTCTGCTGTGGATTAAACGGTGATGCTGGTGTTGAGCTGAAGCCACCTGTTAGTTGTTGTGCTTGTCCTGTTGCGAATGGGCCTAAGGGCTGGCTATTGCCAGTAGCAAATGGGCCAAGTGGCTGTTGGATACCGCCACCGGTCACCTGCTGAACCATAGGCATTGGAGTACTTCCACCTGTTCGCTGTTGAATCAATCCACCAGTAGTGTTCATAGGCATCGGCGTACCACCGCCAGTCCGCTGCTGCATTAAGCCTCCTGTAGTATTATTCTGCTGTACTGGAATTCCGACATACTGTGGATTCACCATTGTTCCACCTCCAGTGTATGAAGGCTGCAATGGGGCAATGGGCTGTTGCTGCTGTGTAGTATATGCTGGTTGAAGAATTTGCTGTTGACCAGTGATTGACTGCTGTAATCCGGGCTGTTGCATCATCGCGCCTGGATGTTGCTGTGGCGGCGGCTGAGGTTTTGACACTTGTTGTGACGCGGAAGTTTTGACCGGCTCCAACGGTGTCATACCCAACAAGTCTCGCAAAGATCCGGTCGGCTGAGGCTGTTGGGGTGACGAATTCTGCTGCTGCTGTTGTTGTTGTGGGGCTGGAGAAGATTTGGTTTGCTGTTTGATAGCCCATGCATCATCTTCGAAACTATTCACGCTGCTATTCGCACTAGCAGCCGCCCCCGATTTGGCATTATTTTCGTTATTATCATTTGGCGATGGCTTGCTGGTGTTATTCTTGAGGGTGCCGCCGCTACCAGAAAACAGACCGCCCCCATTCTCCTCGCGCTTTCTTCTATTGAACTTTTCGTCTAGCTTTTTGGTGACTCGTAAAATGTCACCTTCCTTCAGGCCAAGGTTTCTTAATACCTCAGGGCTAATATCTTCCAAAATGGATTCATCCATTTGATCTCTGTTAAAATTCAAAGCATAGCGTTGACAATTGTTGATATCCACTCCACAGTCCAAGAAGAAGCCGAACCAATCATATTCTGGTTTAGCAGGTTGTGATGGAATTTGCTGACTGGAGCTCTGGCGATGTACAGAGGACGTTGAGCCTGATGGACTTGGCCTATTATTATTATTGTTACCACTGCCAGTACTTGGTCCGCCAGGAAGCTGTACCGACTGTCTTTCACGCTTTCCACGAGTAGCAGAACGCTTGACATCTACCAACGGCTTGTCATCATCAAGGGGGACGCCGGTGACCTTCTCAACATACTCTAAATCTTCGACCGACATCTTACTAGCAGCCACTGCAATCTTGACACCATTCAGCTTGTGTAAATGAATTTTACCCTCAGCACAACCCAATAATGCTGCGTCCACTTTGAACGAACCAGATCGATCAGTCCAAGTTCTAACCTTATTCATATCGGGCTTAGACTTCGAGGGCGGCATTATGTCGCTCTTTCGATCTTTCTTTCTGGGGTCTGACAACCCCCTAGGGCGATGCGAGTTGCTGTTGCTGCGAACTCTACTCGAACTACCAACAAAAGACTGATCGGGAACCTTTTTGCCTGGGGCAGCAGCAACCTCAATATAAGAGCTTGGCATAACTCCCTCCTCACCGCTGGGTGTCTTTACCATCCACCACTCATTACTCTTCTTTGAGTCTAAAATGAAGACGTTATCACCCTCCTTAACCGTAACCTCATCATCACCTTGAGCTTGGAAGTCGTACAAAACTTTGCCTATCTGCTGTCCTGCGGAATTAGCGGCCATGTAAACTTCACGAAGCCCTACAGCCTTGTTTGCGCCTGCAATTTCACCCAATGCAGAAACAATTTCCTCAGCAGTATCCTTTGACCCAGCATGGAGATCAAGAGATGCACCCGGATGTTGGAATTCTAAGAAGACATGCTTTTTTTCGTTGTCATAACTTATGAGATCGCTAACGTCCCATTGTTGAGGCGCACCATTGGCCTTTTCCGGTGAGTACATGATGTTGCCATTTCCGATAGCCAAAGTCGCTCGATATTTTTTGCGTCCATCGACCTCTTGAATTGACCAACTGTAAAATTGAGACGGCTTATCCACCGGTTCCGAATGCTCTGGTTCTTGTTGTCGGCCAGCCCCCCGCTGGTTTGGGCGAGCGGGCATAGGTGGTGGTTGTTCTTGCTCCTCCTCCGCTACTTCTTCGTATCTTCCACGGCCCCCATTTGTGTATTGAGCAGTAGAGTAGTCTGTCTGCGTCGTAGGGTGACTTGGCAGTGGTTTATTCAACGCCGCCGTAGGCGGAGGAGGCGGGGGTTGATATTGCTGCTGAGGCTGTACCGGCTGAACAGGCGCCGGCTGAGGCTGCTGCTGCTGTTGTTGTTGTTCTTCAATGTACTCAATGTAATTTGATGGTACAAAACCAAATTCGCTTCCATGGCCCACCAAGATCCAGTCTTGGTCATTAGTGTCGTAAACATCAAACATCTGGTTCTCCTTGAAGGATAATTCTTCCTCAGTCTGCTTGTCATATTCATACAGCGAGCGAGCCTGACCAATAACAGGTGCCTAAAAACAAACAATCGTATTAGCATCTCTACCGTTTCCCACGCTGGTAAAAGCACTCACAGGTTCAATATAATTGTTCGGAACAAGACCCACAGGCTCCTCGGTTTCAAGTCCTGGAACCCGCTTCTTCACCTGCCACCAATCATCCTCGGTCGACTTTTCCAGCAAATAAAGCAGGTCTCCCTGTGCTACTGTCAGTTCCTGATCTGACTGCGCAGTATACGAATACAGGGCTACATATACTCCAATGAACAACGAAGGCATGGCATGCGGTTAAAATCTCGCTTATGAATTAGTCTCCTTTTTATCTCGGTAGTCCTTTCAAGGGTGACTTCTTCTGCGTCTCTTGTCGTGGCTCTCTCTTCCGTAACGACTACCCGCCTTCTGTCCGTTTGTTGTCCAAATCTCCCTCCCCTCCTTCGCACCACCTCCGCCCTTATGCGTATTTCTGAGCCCCATGCGTGTATTTCCCAACACGACCCACTTATCAGTCGGCCACCTGCGTTGAACACGAATAATGACAATTGATCTGGTTCTGTTTAAAAGTACTATATGTGTGATCGGGGAAGCCTAGTTGTGCAAGGCAAAGGCATTATGTACCAGGAGGGAGTCGAGGATTGACCTGGGGACGCAAGGATGCCCATATAATAGCTTGACTATATATTACAAAACCTGTGCATATTTCTTCACATTCGTATCAATAGTAAATGAATTTTGGTGTCTTTTATTTTTTTTTTTTCCAGCTCTACTAGCTAATAGCCAATTGCTCATTCTAACCCTCGCAAAAGCAGGACGGTAGTGATTGTATGTCTGTATGATCAAAGACCGCCGGACCGATGGGGAGAGAAGAGGAGCACAACTCGAGCATTCTTACATTGGATCCGCCAGAGTTCAAGATGACAAAAGGCCGTCCACCAGTAACAGATGATGACCTGTATAGACATACATCTCAGTTCCGGTTATGGTCGTTTACCAAGAGCCAGCTGAAGGCGCGACAAGAAGAAGTCCACGAAGCAGCCGCTAAAAAGATCGCCAATCAGTTGAAAGAACACGGATTACCAGAAGATGACGAAATTCGGCCATTGACCTTGGACGAGGAACTAAGGTTGATACGATTCTATGCGTCGAAAGTCGAAGATATTACGAAATTATTTCAGATGCCGTCACAAGTGCGAGCGACTGCAGTTTCGTATTTCCGCAAGTTTTATCTCGTGTACAGCGTGATGGATTATCACCCCAAAAACATTCTCTATACTTGCGTTTTCCTGGCGTCAAAGGCAGAGAACCATTTCATTTCCATCGAAAAGTTCTGTGGGTCGTTGCCGCGAACGGAAACTACTCAAATACTGAATCTAGAATTCCTAATCCTGCAATCACTGTCATTCACCCTCGCAGTGCTCAATGGACTTCGACCGCTACATGGTTTTTTTCTCGATCTTCAGGCCACAAACCCAAAGGTTGACTCCAATAGTCTCGGAAGCATACATGACAAGGCGCGTAAAACCATAATACAAGGGTTTATTTCCAATGCACCTTTTCTCTACACTCCCCCCCAAATTGCATTGGCTGCATTGTATGCCGTAGACCAGGATCTAACCGAGACGTACATGCGAACGAAATACGACGACCAGACTCAACTGGATCATCTTCTGGGCATTATCAAGGACTGTCAGAAGGAGCTTGTGGACACAAGCATCCCAAGTTCAGAGCAAGGGAAGGAAATTGATCGAAAGCTTCATTCATGTCTGAATCCGCTGAAATACATCCAAAAACGAAAAAGTTCGCAGACCCCAGATCGATCCGAATCTCCAGCCGCAAAGAAGCTGAAGACTCAGGAGTAATTTAATGCTAACTAATATATTATGTATTCCCATATACACTGGATCCTTTCAGGCCCCAAACACCTCGCAGCTGAACCGTCTGTGCGCTAGTAGTGGTATTTACAAGAAGTGCTTCCTGTGGAAAGGAAGTGGGGTCGGGTCGGACCTCGGCGACAGGGTTCCGACGAAACACTATTTAAGGCCCACACCCCGCAATGAGGTTAGAGATAGCGATGCCTTTAGAAAAACGAACCGAGACCATTGAGGCACATCATCCTCGTCAGACGCCATGGGGCACCATGCGTCCTGAAGACCGCCTAAAGCTTGTGTACAACGTATACACGCCGCCGGAAAACAAACGACAGGGAGAATACCCCGTTAATTTGGTCTTTGCCCATGGAACAGGCATGTGCAAGGAACTTTGGGAAGATCTGATAGAACGGCTTTTCAAAGAGTTTCCCGGCCCAATTGGCAAGGTCATTGCCATTGATGCTGCTACTCATGGAGAGTCGGCCCTACTGAACAAGCATGCGCTCGGTTGGGCCCATCCGTGGACCGACGGGGCCAGAGATATTGTTAAGGTTGTCAGGGAAACCATCCCCTTTGGCTCAGGGCCCACAATATTAATTGGACATTCGATGGGTGGTGCTCAATGCGTCCATGCCGCGTTCTTTGCGCCTGCAGAAATCGACGCCATTGCAGTTGTCGATCCAGTTTCTTTCACGCCCGAAGAAATTGTCACCGACGAGTCTGCCCGCGGCTTTATTTCCAAGCGTATGGGAAAGATCAGGAAAAGCATCCAAGGTGACTTTGCCGATTATCAGCAATACGAAAACTTTCTAAAGACTCGTTATCTGTCTCAGAAATTCAGCCCTCGAGTTTTGCAAGATTTCATCCAGCATGCGGCTGAAAAGCTACCAGACGGATCCTATAGATTGAAGACCCCGCCCGAACAACAAATGCTTGGCTACTACTCAGGCCTGTACACAATTTTGAACGACTACACTCTATCGCTTCTTAGACAAGTGACGTGCCCAGTGCTGCATTTAGCTGGAACGAACGCAACCTTCAACTTCCCGGGGGCCATAGACATGTTCCGGGACAATATGCCAAAGGGTTGCGAATACGTTGACATCAAGGACGGTACTCATCTTGTTCCGTTTGAACAACCGGAAGAAACTTTCCAGGCCATGCTCCCGTTTATCGTCAAGTCGTACAATAAGGCAGTCGACCGGCTGAAAGAGGTCGACAAGCGTCGCAGTTTGTCCAACGAAGATGCAGAAAGGCTCTTCCAGAAGAACTATGACGACGTCGCCAAAACCTATCCCGTCAACAAACGATATTCCAAATTGTAGGTCTGTAGATTCATAACACCTTAAGCATTCGGGGGGTCCCAATTAGTTTTGGTTTAAACAAGAGCGAAACTGTCTAATGCTGGCCTCTGCCTCACTGACGGTTCCAATTGCCTAAAACATTAAGGTTGGTACGGAAACAACAGGGTTTAGCTGCAAACTCCGAGGAGCCTCCCACGGGCCGAATGAATCCGTAGCATGACGATTTTGTTCGGGCCACTTACTGTGTCCAACGGAAATGTCTAACGCATTCCTGTTCTGTGGGATAACACCCTATTCAATGGCCTCTGGTTGGCCAATTAGCCAACCTAATTAGGCTGCTACATGTCCATCGGAAAAACATGCAGCCGTGTCATTCCCATTCGGTAAGCCACCCGCCAGCCAAAACATTACAAAAGACGTTGTCGACTGTTTATCCTAAACACAGTCGTCAATGGCTCAGAGATTATATGGTCAATCCTCTCGTTCAAAATTGGCTCTCGTAATAGCAACAGTATAATCTAAGGTTAATTGTTTCCATGTATGGTTGGACAACAACAAAAAAAAAAACAAAAAAAACCATTAATAATAACTCAGCCGGGGATCGAAATTGGCTCGTGCGGCGTCCTCTCTCAACCGTTAATTTCCCGTGTTTTCCCGAATTTTTGTGGCAAAACACAATGGCACCGGTAGATTGGAGTCGCTTTTGACGCACTTAGAATTGCCAGGTCAGACAGGGGCAACCATTCTGTGTCTGCCGTTGGCACAGGCTCCGCTTGTATTGGCCCGTTGTGTAGAGGAAGCCCTATAGACTGAGAAGCAGATGCCGGCTACCATCGGACCGGGAGTTCCCTACGCGCGGAACATACGCACGCACGTACTCGCGCACAGACAAAGAGCAACCATTGTTTGAGGCCGGTGTATAAAGGGACCTTGTGAGCCTAATCCCAGAATCAACCAAAAAACATTGCTACCTACATCATGCTATCATTGAGAAGCAGCACTCTTTCGCGTGCAGCAGTTGCATCTCGCCGGCCCATGTGTATAGGGGTGCTCACTTTGGACTCTGGGGCCGCCCCTTACAGAAGGGTGTTTTCGTCATCGGCCGCCTTGCACAAGCCACCGCCACCCCCAACCACCGCCACCGCTCAGCCTCACGTCCACGAAGAAAACAAGCACGCGTTCAAAACAATTGACCAAGCTGGCGTGCGGTCGCACAAGAATGACCTTTGGGAGCCGGAGAAGTATGACTTGTCCGAGTCCGCGTGGAAGCATCCGGAGTTCACCATGGAGGAGATGAAGAGCCTGGGTCCGGCGTTCCATGAGCCCAAGGACCTGTCTGATCGAATTGCCAAACGCACTTTGGTAACGATTCGTTCCATTTTTGATTGGGTCACTGGGTACACTCATCCACCTCCAGGAAAGGAGACTGACCGCGCGTATGCGTTGAGTCCAGAGAAGTGGCTGCAGCGATTTGTGTTCCTCGAGTCCATTGCCGGCGTCCCAGGTATGGTGGGCGGCATGGTTCGCCATCTTCATTCGCTCCGTCTTCTCCGTCGAGACAGAGCGTGGATTGAAACTCTTTTGGAAGAGGCATACAACGAGAGAATGCATTTGCTGACTTTCATCAAGATGACCCGTCCCGGTTGGTTCATGAAGACCATGATCTTGGGTGCTCAGGGCGTTTTCTTCAATGGCTTCTTCCTAGCTTACCTCATCAAGCCTCGTATCTGCCATCGTTTCGTGGGATACCTAGAGGAAGAGGCAGTCGTGACCTACACCCGCTGTATCGAGGATATTGAAAAGGGATTCTATCCTGAGTGGGAAACCACTCCAGCCCCAGATATTGCAATCCAATACTGGGACATGCCTGAGGGCTCAACTATCAAGGACTTGCTCTACTATGTGCGAGCTGATGAATGCAAGCATCGTGAGGTCAACCATACTTTTGGCAATTTGAAACAGAATATGGATCGAAATCCATATGCATTTAAGCCCGAAGTTGACAAGCCCCAGCCAACCAAAGACCTAAAGTATCACAACTACAGGCCTGTCGGTTGGGACCGAAAGGATATTGCTCAGTAATCTCTATTTATAGCCTATATTGCACTTCTTAAGGTCCAGGTAGCAGCCATAGCCCGTGTAGGACTATAACCAAACTCTAATGTCTGTAATTAATTTCGAATATCAGAAAATTGGAATAGGGTTAGGGTAGCGAGGGTGTTAGTGGTGAAATATCTCTCCTTAGCAAAGCTGCCGCGAGGAGCCGGGTGATGGTATGGATAGAAAGCGAGCAGACAAGCGGGGATGACATTGACAGATTAAAGAGCTCGGGCCAGTTTATCGAATATGTGCAGTGTTTGGAAAGCTGTGCATTTTGTGGTGCCCCGGAAGTTGAGTTGCCTTCGACAACTGACCTGAAGACGCTGATAGCATTGGCCGTAGTCCCGGAAACAATGTATGGCAGCGCGGGTATGGACTTTGATACAAGCGATTTGAACATCGCAAAGAGGAGTCTAAGGCTATTGGAACGGATACATAGAGCTGTTCAAAATGAAAAAGGTGTGGTTCGAAAAGCTTTCTACAATATATTTATCCCCCACCAACGGGCGCTGGATGAAGAGACAATCTCTGGGCGTATGCAGAAACGACATAGATTCAATCATGGCCATGTGGATTATAGGGAACGGATAGGCTTTGACGACATTGAGAAAAGCTCTGGAAAAAGCGATGATGATAGTGACGACTCCGATAGCTTGCGCCCGTCAGATTGGGATGACAGCGATGAGGAAAACCATCAAAGTGAGATAGCTAAGGTACACGATTTTGGGCCCAAGCTGCCCGAGCTGAGCGAGCTACCCATAAGCATGTTCGACACGACCGAGGAAATCCTGGATATGGTTGGATGGGCGTTTACATGTTCCACAGTACCAGATCCTGCATATGTGAAGCGATGGGTTCAGTGGAGGGCGTTTTTGCAATTTCTACTAGACATGCTGGAGACAAATCTAGCTCTTATGGGACAAGAAGAGTCAATAATCACGGCGTGGCTAAAATCGGCCACCGAGGTGCAACTGATTACTGCAATATTAACTCACATGCGACAAGGCCATACTAACCTTGAATACGGGTGTTATTTGGCGCAGGAAAGAATGGCCAATTTAGCTGTGCCAGAGACTGATGGAGCGCGATACGACGAAAAAGCGGCCGAGCTACGTGCACGATTTCTAGACCTTCTATTTCAAACCACGCTGGACGTTGAAGGTTTGTATAGTGTATGCCGGACCTATTTTTCGATTGATTGGTCATATCGCGCTTTAGTTGGGCATGGCCCCTCTGACCCGCATACCTTATCCCGACTGGCATGGTGTAATGTTTTGCAAGGCAAGCGGGCCGGGCAAGAGCTTGCTTTGAAGTATTTGCTTACTTCGCCACCTGACTGGGATCTTCTTCTTTCTGCATTAAAAGCTGTTCCGGGCCAATTGAATGATTTCAACAGGCTCAATGCACCGGATCTTTTCAAGATCATACTAGATGTTCTCTCGCGATTTCTTAGTTCACATGGTGCCAGCGAAATCACGATGCATTTGGATGAAATCAGAGACGCATACCATGTTGGGGCGACGGCACGCAAAGCTTGGTTCGGCAAGAAATGTGATACCCTCCAGGCCCACAAAATGGAGAGCGTCCTCGAAAGCTTCATAAATTCTCTAATTCGCTAGTAATATTAGTCTTTTGTTTTATGTCTATAATACATTATATTTTCTATCCACACTAATATTTCTGGAGTACTCTGAAAAAAAAAAAAAAAAAAAAAAAAAAAAAGTCGTTCATGTGAAGCCACCCCCGGCTGTGGCGGTGGTGGAGACACAATCGGTAGTAGCAAGGTGAGGCTCTAAATAGTACCCGACGGGAGGATTAGGAAGATTAGTTAGTGCATTGAGCCAGTATATTCCTGTTCAATTCCGAGATAAGAGAACGTGCAAATGATACGCTGGCTTTCTCGTGGGGTTCGGCCAGGGGCAAACAATATGGCGCCGAATCACATTCCAGCGGTTGGTTCCGAGCGGCTGTCACCGCCGAACACTACTGCACACCAGGTCCTTGCTACTGTAACGTCTAAGGGGGGCAGAGGTATTTCCAGCCTGCGACAAGTATTAGAAGAGACAGAAATGCGTAGGACGAAAGCTGACAGGGACGATGATGTCTCAGGAGGCGGAGACAACGTCGAGGATCAGAACGGTTCCGCCTCCTCACCCGAGAGACCCAATGGTTGGTATTCCTGGATGTGGCGTAATAGCACTACTAGTACGAAGAGGGATGATGAGGATGATGAAAATGGTGTTGCGGACGGGAATGATGGCATGAGAAGGCAGAAAGAAGGGAGTCCGACAAAGGACAGTGTTAATACAACGCAAGCCGACGACCTTCACGGACTTGGGAAAAAGGAAAAAGGCATGAAGAAGAACAATAAACATGGTGTTCGTACGGACAACGTCAATGATAAAGTCGCGGCCGAGGAGGAGCTATCTCAATCGCAGCAGCCGCCGCCGGAGGCTGCGCCAGAGGACACAAACCAGAAAGAGCCACAAGACAGTGAAGAGGGAGTAACGGCGCCTGCAACTATAAAAGAGCGTGCAAGTTGGTATTTGTTGTTTAAAAAAAATGGCAATAACACCACTAGACCTCAGCAGCCGTCAGAATCATCTGATGGAGATACCGATGGCCAGCAAACTCCTAGATCGTCCTCCAAAACCTGGGCATTTTGGTCTACGACAAAGAGCAAAGACGATGGTGAGATGGCTGTTACTGGCGAAGAGTCAGAGTCTCATCCTCGGCATGCTCGAGAACCTGAAATCAAAGAAGAGCAGCAAACGTCTAAGAAACACAAGAGTCGACGACCTAACATAATTGGCCCTACTGCTGATGAGTGTTTTCCAGTGTACACACAAACTCGACGGCTGAAATCATCCATGCGTAAACTGTCTCACTATCTTGCGCCTGCGTTAAAAAATCCCGCCGAAACCCATTTACACGATCCGTTGTACCGTTCAGCGCCTAAACGGATACGTAAGACTGTTGTCGTTGGCGTTCACGGTTTTTTCCCGGCACGAGTGGTTCGTTCCATACTAGGAGAACCCACAGGAACATCGATAAAGTTTGCCAATGAGGCCGCAGCGGCAGTAGAACGCTGGGCAGCGGAAAAGGGATTTGCTGTCGAAATTGAGAAGATCGCCCTTGAGGGAGAAGGGAAAGTGATGAATAGGGTAGAGAAGCTCTACTCGCTACTTCAGAACTGGATCAGCCATATTCACGAGGCTGATTTTATCTTCTTTGCAGCTCATTCCCAAGGCACTCCTGTGGCCGTCCATTTATTGGCCCGGCTAGTAGAAGAGGGGCATGTGGAGCAGAAGCAAATCGCACTCCTAGGGATGGCAGGCATTTCGCTGGGCCCAATGTCAGGCTTGGATCAGAAACTGGTAATGAAGGCATATTCATCAATTGAATCAGCTTCGTTATCGGAGCTTTTTCAGTTTCAGGACCTCGACAGCTTCCAATCTAGGAAGTACATGGATTCCTTGAGGACAATCATAGCACACAATGCAAAAATTGTGTTTATTGGGTCTATGAATGATCAGTTGGTCCCGTTATACTCGTCAACGTGCATCCATCTCAGCCATCCTAACATTTTTCGGTCCGTATACGTGGATGGACAAGATGTGGCGCCGGAGTTCATTTCCACCTTGGTAACTTTGGCACTGCGCCTACGCAACATTGGTTCGTCAGATCACGGTGTAATCAAAGAAATATCTCCGGCATTAGCAGGCACCTTAACAGGTGGTGGTCACTCAAAGATATATGATGAGGGACGTGTATACGACCTTGCATTGCGTCATGCGTTGGAGACCACTAATCCTGATTCTAGAATCCCTGTTAAGCTTGTATCAGATTTCAAAGTACCGAAGTCGTCAAACAATAACCCCTATTTATTACCCTGGTGCATGCGTGGTCTTCTCTCAGAGGCGTTAACCCGCGAGGCTCTCACTGCACATCTCGATGAGCTGTATACCGAGTTTGAACAATGGAAGCCAGAAACGAAGGTTTTGAAAGACATGAAATACCGTCTGTCTGCAATTCAAGCAAAGCTATAAATCTCGTACATATATACTTAGACCTATGCTGGTTATTACACATTTCCATGGCCAGTGGCGATTCTCTTTACAAAGATCAAACCATGCATTTTATTACTGACCCAGCCTGAATTGATTTCGGATGCTTTCATTTCGCTTCTTGAGCGGAGAAATCTCTTTATTCAGGCCGAAGATCCCAGTCACCGGCTGTGAGGCAGAGTCAGTGTTGGGTTTTTTGACCCGTTTGAACAGGGAACCTGGAAGGTCTGGATTGTCCTCATCTTCGTCATTAAGCTCATCTGTACGGAAGGATTTGGCCTTCAGGCGACGACGCTTCCGCTTGTCCTGAGACTTGGTGTCGCCAGGCTTGATTGTGGTATCACCTTCTTGCTTGGTGCTGCTATCGTCATCGTCCCCTTCGTCGTCAAACAGGGATATCTGTTTGTTTGAGTTCTTTGCTGTAAAGGTTAGTGAAGGTTTCCGCCTGATATTATTGCTGGATAGTTTACTTGTATAAGGGCTAGCAGCTGTAGTCATCGTTTTCAGTGGAGAGGGAGAGTTGAGTGACGGAAGGATGCTGGTGCTGCGCTGTAGAAACGGAGTGGTGGAAAATCCTGCGGGCTTGCTGGAAGTTGTAGTTGTAGCTGTCGGCTTTTTGTTGACTACTGGCGAAAACGTAGGTCGAGAAGGTGAATTGAACGTCGACGACGACGGCTGCTTCGTCACCTTGTTTTTGAGTGTTTCCATCTTGGACTCCATTGCAGATTTCTGCTTCGAAAATTGTTGTTTCTGTTTCTCCAATTCTTGTGTCGCCTTCTCTGCTGCAGTCTTTTGCTTATACAGTTGAGATTTAAGCTCGCTCAATTCAGCTTTCAGCTTCTTTTCATTCTGTTGCAAATCAGCCTTTTCCTTTTCAAACTTATCCAACGATCGCTTTCCGTTTTCATGCTTATTAGTCAATTCATTGACCTTCTTCTCCAAATTCTTCTTCTCACTAGCCAATTGCTTGTTTTGTTCTTGGATCTGCTTTAATTTTTGCACCTCGCTGTTGAGTCGTTGATTCTTCTTTTCCATTTCAGTATACTGCTTATTTGATCCCCTTAGCCCAGCTGCCTCCTCCTCCAACTTGGCTACATTCCCGTTCAATTGCTGATTTAGCGCGCTCAGTGAATCAACCCGGCCACCCAGGGTGTCCTTCTCCTGCTCCAGCGTATTCAAATCGTGCTCCTGAATAAATCTTGCAACTTCCCTTTGGCGCTGTTCTTCTATAACCTCTAGACGCTTTACCTCTGACGCGTGCAACAGGTAATTCTGAACGGCCCCAGCTATAGAAACCATAAGAGTCTCCGACATTTCTTTTTATCTGATAATAGAAAGACGCGTCTGTCAGCAGAAAACTCAACGCCTCGGGGCCCCGACACCCTGACGTTTCTATGGCAACTGCCCCCTGGCGATCCTGTCATTGCAGGAGCAGGGAGAGAAGAGATTATCCAGTGAAGTGTATATGTATTCAATCTGTAAAATTGCAACTATGAATGTTTACTTGCCTCCATCTCCAGAGCAGGGTGGAATGTCGTGACTGAAGGTCACAGATCTTGAATTCAAGCTGAAGCTGAAGTCATACATCTTTTCCCCTTTATATCGCAAACTCACACAGCCCTGTCTTGGATGCTGTGGGTCGTCGGCACAAATCTGCCTGGCTGTGCCCATTGCGTCCTCCGGGGTAATATCCACGAACCTGGTACCCGGTGCTCTTCTATACTTGACTACCAGGGTGAATTCGTCACCCTTTTTGTTAATTATGCCGGTGTCTTTCCCTTCTTTGGACTCATGAACCATCGTTACGATCGCATCTCTCAACCCATGGCTCAAGCACAAGTTGTGCGTCTCGTCCGTAGGCTTGTCATTCTTACATTTGATAGTCGTATCGTCAAAGGTAAGCATAGGGTTATACGTCTGAGTCCAGTCTGTTCCCAGGACGGCAGTGAGACAAGTAACTAGGGCGATAATGTGTAATTTCATACTGTTTAGTTGTTGATATTGTGAAGCTTGTCTGGCCATTTATATATACGTCGGGTGCTGCAATGTGGGTCTGAAGTTGACCCTATAGGACAACGATTGCCTGGCTCCACATATATATGACTTTTGATACTTTTTTTTTTTTTTTTTTTTTTTTTTTTTTTTTTTTTTTTTTTTTTTTTTTTTTTTTTTTTTTTTCTTTTTCTTTCTTTCTTTCTTTCTTTTCTCTTCTTGATATCAATCGCAGTGCTTAGTTAGGTTTGATGTTCTAGCCATCGTTATAACCAGGAACTACCAGGATGGTTCTGTGCTTTTATCGCTCATAGCCCATGGACCAGGGATCATTCCTGCATGGCGGCCCACTAGTGGGCGCATAAACCTTTCTCAGAGCGACACAAATTAACCATTTACTGCTCAGTGACGTTGCGTAAGCACCCCTAACCTTACTATCGCTGAGTCTGCGGGCCCGAGCTCGAGAACCTGGAAGAAAAAGCCTTGAGTTAACACATATCACATTAATCTAACCCTATTTGGGAGGATATTTTATTGATGAGAGCTCGTTTAAGAAACTGCTCCCGGGCCAGCGTCCGTGTGTGCTTAAGCAATGGCTCTAGCTGAACACGGTCCTTGTCGAGTGCTTTTCCTAAAATATACATTGTGTCATCAATGGCATGATCTTCAGCCACTAGTTCGTACAGTTGGTTGTATACCACGTTTTCTGCACACAGAATCTCGTCCACATTGGGTTTTTGGCGAGTTTTGGCTTCGTTAATTACACGGCGAGCACCCTGTATCTTCTCCGCTAATATGGCCTCGTTCACATGGCAGCTGTTTGTAATGTTATCTAGTTCGCGTGTGTGGGCATCGATTTGGCTCTCCATCCATGCAAGGGTTTGTACCGTATAGTTAAGTGCCTGATCATCTTGAGACACCTCGTTATTTAATGACTTGGATACTCGATTCAACTCTTGCTCCAGTTGCTCTATAGCCTGCATTTTCTCTGGATTTGGCGGCAACTGAGGTTGCTGCTGTTGTTCCTGATCCATGGACTCCGCAGCTCCCATGTCCATTAACTGCATTGGGCGCTCAGGTGCGGGCCTATGTACCTGTTGCGGTGGTGACTGTGGCTGGGGAGGTAACGGTGGTCCTAGCTCAGGTGCCCGGTGAACCATTGGCTGAGGCGGATTGGGGGCCTCTGTTTCGCCAGTGACTACCGTTTTTGGAGGCTTTGGAGGCAAAGGAGGAGTGGCAGTAGCAGTTACGGGAGATCCAATGGGCAGTTGAGATTGAGGGGGTTGAACTGGCAATTGTTGATATCTCTGGTATTCTGGCGGACCATGGGGTTGTTGTTGCTGCTGATTTCTGCCATCGTAATCTGGGGGCTTTGCAAAAACTGGAGGCTTTTTCGAAAAGGCGTCCGAAAGCACGCCAATTAGAGCATGAATGTTATTTCCCTCGGTCCAATTATATAAGTATGGATGAAAGCATAATCCATTTTGGTCCACATAGTTATTTGGGCTGACCATCATTGATTCTGTCGGTCGAACAATTGGTATTGGGCTCATCTGCGGATATGATTTCGGGACCCAAAATTCAATCGGGATTCTATAGATGGCTCCGGCAAACTGTGTCGGGATTGTACCATATATGCATAATAGAAGCTCTGATCGGCCATCAGGATTAGTATAGACGTCCGTCTTTGGTCGTAACGACGGGTATTCCATCAGTGTCTTTGCAACATCTCCATACGTCCGGCTCGGGTCAAAGTACTCCTACATACGTCTTGATTAGCCCCCGTTTCTTCATACTTCCGCCAAAATACACTCACCGGACTCAGCACGCGATACAACCACCCTGCCACCTCTTGTGACAGCGGCATCGACATCCTCGCGTTCTCTCCTGCTCCTCTCTATTCGACTCTCTCTCTGTCAACGTGGGGTTTCTCCCAAGCGAGAGAATCCAGTTTGGATCACGTGATCTGGGGTCAGTTGTTGAAACATCATTTCCAGGCAGATGAGGGCTTGTCGAGGGCATTTTGACATTTAATCAAGCTTGTCGAGGGACAATTGTATGAGCTACTTGGCTTGTTCTAGGATGTAGTCATTGCGAATTTGATGTACTCTGTCTTTGCAAATAGAACGATCTTCATTTCTCTGCATGTTGGGAATAAGTAAGACTCCTGGAGTGCGAGAGGCTTTCTCAAGACATTATGGCATTGTGTTTACGCTAAACAGTATACAAACACTCCCCCTCTCTCAATGGAGTAGCCGACAGGCAAAGGTATGGTCAAAGGCTTGGAAAGCCTGGGTTTTGTTAGCGAACAGATCTGGCGGGACACCGGCGACGGGAGGCCGAAGGCCCAAAAGGCTGGAGGAGCAGTGATCGAGAACAACTCCCTAAAATATACAGCAGGACACACACTCCTAGAGCATTCATTAATGAGCGGGTAGGTAGGGACGGAGGATTTACTGGATGTTTTCTAATATGGGCTTAGGTGGAACGTTGTATTAGTATTCATTTTGGTTGTGGCAGCCTCGGTGGCTGCTTGGGTGTTTGCGCCAAAGGGGGATAGCACAACGTATGTGTACTGTTGTATTATTGGGCTATGGCTTACTAACATGTCTGTAGTGTGTGGAGAAGCAGCATTATTCTGACGTTGGCAATGTGTTATATTATGTGGGCCATCACATATCTTGCCCAGTTACATCCGCTTGTAGCACCCAAGCGGTCAGATCTCCGCCCCGAGTACGCAGAATAATTTAATACATTTGTGCATTTCAGCTTGATTTAGAGTCACATTCGCAAGGGCGTTTTGTCATGTTCGTGTTTTCCGGGGAAAACGTTAAATAGAGATATTGTGCTTTTTATTACTCGCTACCAAGGCGATGACCCTTTCCCTGAAATCTACTACTGGAAAAGGCAGACGAGAAGCCAGATGACTGTTGTGGCTCTCGCGGTCTAAGTACTGTATAGGCTCCAGAGGAAGAAGTGTATCGATGTGTAGATGGTGGTACAAGCTTCTTTAGGAATTGAGGAGTGGATAAGACCCTGCGGCCGCCTCTCGTTCTAGGATAAACAGAATCCAAGTAGAAGAAGAGGTACGCGGCAAAGTATCCGGAGCCATCCTTAAGAAAACCCTGTACTCCACCCATTACCAACGAGAGCACTAGCGTTAGCGGAGGGAGGAACTTTGCCTTGACCCGGACAAAGTAAAAGGTCACTGGCAGATTCACATTTTCCTGAGCCCATGTGTATAGCAATGCGAGAATCAACGGCGACAAATAAACGGCACCGCCAATAAAGACATTACAGATCTACGATTCGTTGTTAGCTTCTCAATCGAGAATCCTTGTAAAGGTCTGTAGGATACCGTCTATGTTCAGTGGACTCGAGGCCTAATACCAAACTCAAACTTTATAGTATCCACGATCCATTCCTTCCCAACCACGAAGTATCAAAACGAGGTTGGGCCGGAACAGCTTGATGTCCTCCATCACCAGAACCCAGTAGCTTATGGGACGCAAAACTCTGGGGCAGAAACAGGAGTGTTTGAAATGAACAAAAAAAAAAAAGGAAAAACGGAACACTTACAAGAATCACAGATCCCACGATGAGGACATACCAGATGTAGTCGGCTGTCGCCATCAAAAACTTCTGTTCTTCTAGTTTCGAGCTGTAAGTGTACACTAAAGGGTCACCATGGTTAGTAAATTTCTCAAGTCTACAAAAATGCCACTGGGACGGGCCACTGGGACGAAAGAAAAAAAAAAAAAAAACTTACAAAAGTACATGTCCATCAGCCCTTTTAAAGCAGAGGATAAATCCGGTATGAAAAATGCCGTGACTAGAATTACGCATGTTAGTATACCTGCCATAGAGGTTATGCAAGTCGCTAGGGGAAAAAGGCGTGGAGTGGTGAATGCAGGGCAATTGGCTCTTAGAGGAGGCTGAATGTACTCGCTTGCTCGGATTGGTGCCGATGTACCGCGTGAAAGGGTTCAGGCGGAAACCGGAATAGTGGCCTAGGATATTTGTTCTCTTTTTGTCCACTATCACTCCTCGCTGGACCATTGGTCCATTGGTTATTGCGCAGTAGTAATCCCCGGTTTTCAACTGATGGCAGTCATTTGATGTCTCCAGAGGTCACATCAAGTAAAGATCATGCTATCTTTGGCGAGAGGAAAATAAACGTCCAATTCCCTTATAAATTGGTCCAGTAATACGCTGACCGCCTTGGTCTTGTCTATCTGTGAGCCCCCCCCCACTCTCTGAAATGGAGCCTTTTGCGGACAGCAACCCAGTTTCCAGCAAATCGATTGTCGCAAGATACTTACAAGGACGCCAGAGTTGGAGCTTTCCGATCGTAAGCGGCAAATCGTTAATAAAATAAGACATATGAACAATCCGGGTGGATCCAAGGAGGAACAAGGACGCCGCGGTCATCACGAAAACCCTTGTCACCGGAGGAATTTCCTGTATCAGTCTATCCACGCTCGTATTAGCTTCGCTATAACTCTCATACAGCATCTCCATTCATCCTTACTGTACAATGTCGTTCGCCATGGATTCAGCGTATCAATACCCACCTCCCTCTATGGCAATGCCACGATTAGTTACTCTTCCCAAATCGCGCTTGCGCGCGGGTGTCGAGCCGCATGCCTTTTAGCCCTGATCATTAAAAAGCCAAGATTTTTTTCACAAGCGAACACTTGTGACCGATGGTGAAGTAGTTAAAGGATCTCCACTGAGTCCTGTGTGATCCGTGTGGCAGATATGCAGACATGCATTCGTGTCCATTCGCACAATTTAGATAAGGGGGAGCGGGCGATCCATGACGCGGCAGGAATGACGGTGATGCGCTGCTGGGCTTTGGGCTGCCGATCTTGAGATGAACAGTGACCGTGTTCACCTTCGTTCGCATCCGGGGACCCTGGCCGACGACAGCCTCGACTGATTCCTATGTGAGATCTGGGACGATCCGAACACGACCGTACAGTATTTCTGTTCATTACCAGTTACGGGTGATTATTTGGTTATGGAAACATGGGATAATATCATCCATGAAGAGGCGTATTGTCTTGATTCGGTGTGTTTAGGCTCCCAAAAGAGTAAGCGTTAAACAGACCAGTCCGGTAAGTTTAGATTCCTGTGAGGATTTAATGTTTCAGACGCGTCCAACCCGCGTCGATCGTCCCCAACAGCCCCTGGAAATCCCTGCATGCCCATGAGGAATTTACTCCGAGACCACTTTAAGCTCTTGCTTGGGTGGGATTACGGGTTGTAGATATCTTACAGGTACGTGAGTGTGGGCGTGTGTGTTGGTGTTGGAGTGGTTAATTCTTGCGCAAATATGGACAATAAAACATGACTCGGTCGAGGTATATATATGTATGGTAATAGGTGTATTAACCAGGTTACTCCCTTGTATGTACATTATCATAGCAATTGATCCCGCATCAACCCAGAAAAACAAACAATCAATGACCAAGCTACACCCGGGCACGTACTATATGACAACAATATAGGACACATTAAGCAGAAGAGTTCTTTCAGGCATTTCGACATTAGCCAATCGCAATCATAGGGCGACGAGCCGGCTTGAAAACAAGGTATATACCTGTAAAGCGTATTTAACGCTATGCAGAGACATTCCAACCATCTCTGTAATTCCAATGGACCGTACGCAGCGGCAAAGGCTAAAGTGACAAGTTAGCAAGTAAGAACAAACAAATGACCACTGAGGACGGTGATATTATAGCAATAAGGAACCAATGTAAGGTGATTCCCACAGCAAACCTTATATGTTATATATGGCGAAAAACTGGTCAGACCCAAATTTATATGGTATTCTGGGTAGCGACAACCCACTTTAATAGAATACACCTACTTTAGCACCGGAAACAGCGCAGAAAAAAGCAGGAGGAGAATTTTTTTTTTCGGCCTTTTTTCACATGGATAAATGACTTGATTTCGAAAAAATCAATCGCAGCTCGTATGGCGTAATGGTAGCGCGTGAGATTGCAAATCTCAAGGTTCCCGGTTCGAACCCGGGTGCGAGCTTTTTTGCACTACACCCTTTTTTTTTTTTTTTCCTTCAATTAGCAAGATACATTCAACCTATTATAAAAAATCTACATATATAGAGATCTGTTTATACATACACACAAATGACACTGTTGAAGAAATGTGCCATTGTTGATAAACAATAAAAAAAAAAAGCCAGGGGCAGACGTCAACGCGTCTGACGTTGGCAACATACCCCTGAAAGGGCAACATTATGTGACCCCGGCGGCGCGTGCATAGCCAAAATAGGGCGTGGGTGCATTGAAACATGCAGACCAAAGGACGTTGGCATTTCGCCTCGCCACGGTGCACCGAGACCGAAAGGATCGTTAAAAAACCAAACAACAACAAAAAACACACTCAAAAAAAAAAAAAAAAAAAAAAAAAAAGGTGGAAAAGACAGAACCAAAAGCAATAGGCACAAGCGACAGGGATTGTAACGGTATAAACGGCGTTGGAATAGCAAATGCGATATTAAATGTGCCATGCACACCATAACGGTTTCCAGAAAATACTGGTGATCATCGGAGATGTAGACAGGGGCAGAGATCGACGGCGTGCAGTAGACAGAAGTTTTTTATTTTTATTAGTTAGATGGGTATTAGTGCTGAATAAATATTATACAAGAATACAAAAAAAGAATACAAGAAGACAATAACAATAAAGGACGTTAGTAATGGACAAAAGACTGCCGCCGAGGCGGAATTGGGTCAAAGAAACAGCCGTCGACAGGTGTGTAGGGGGGAGTCATGCAGCCCGCAGCGGTCGTAGGTTTCGGTTGCAGCATCACACCGTCACCCGCCTTAAGCGACACAGGAGATTGCTGCTGAGGGGTGACAACTGAGCTTGCAGGAGATGCGGAGAGTGACGGGGTAGTCGGCGGCGGCGTCGGCGGCATGCGGACGGAGGCCGTCTGGCGTAGGACAAACGCCTGGACCAAATGGGCCGCCTGGGAGTAGGTGGCCTTGGAGTATTTCTTGCCCAGACTGCGCGACGGGGTCTGGATATGCTGGATCATTAAATTCATGACATGCAAATGCTGTGAAGACGATAATGCAGTAGGCGGAACGTAGTTGACAATGTAATTGGCCAGGCTGTAGGCACACGTAGCGAGCAGCGACGGCTTGAGCCCAATAAACACTCGATGGAAAAGCGCGTTCTCGCACACGTAGCGGGCAACGTTCAGCACGACGGCGTCGTCGCCCTCGCGGCCGCACAGGGACAGAAAGGTCTCTGCCGTGGGCACGGCCACCTTCCAATTGAGCGTGCTGAGTATGTGGTTCTCCATCTGAACAAACATGTCCTCCTCGTACGCGCCGCAGCACAGCGACCGCAGCTCCTTGATGTTTGGCGTCCGCGACTTGCGGTCCTCAAACTTAGACGCCGTCCACAGGGCCGTGCAGCCCACGAGCTGGTAGTGCTTCTTGAACACCACCCGGAGCGAGCAGTAGCTGTCAATCAGGTTGATGGCCCGATGGAGCGTCTCCGGCGACAGCCGAAGCGAGTAATGGGCGTCTATTAAAAAGTCTAGAAGATACGGACGCATGTACCACTCAATCTCCGGCTGGAGATCGATCATGTCTGGGTCGACCGACCTCTCGTGCTCCTTGAGCCTGAGGTTGTGGAAAATGTCTTCTCGATACTCTATGTCGCCCATCGTCGTCACCGTATTATTTAGATTACCGGTGATCCCTTCCAGGGGTCGGGCCCATCTTTTTATACAACCCGCCGTCATTCCCCTTCTGCGGGTCAAACAGGAGGCTGCATGAACAATTTGTTCGAAAATGGAACATGCGGAATTAATCTCATATTAATCGAGAAACCACCCCCTTGCGTCGTTGTCCTGACAACCCCGGGCATGTGAGCGTGCATTCTTCACCCGTCGTGCATATCATCACCACCACCACCCCCAACCCACCACCTTTCTCCTGCATGACTCCCAATCATGCAGCGCAAGCCGCTGCTGGTTGGCCTTTTTCTTGTTGCTTTTCCCGGGCGTCCTGTAGTGCGACGACAGCAGTGGACGGTGGTTCTTGGTGCTACGGCCTGAGGAGCGCTGGGTGTTTACCGTTTGGCATGTGTCTTCATTTTTGACTGAGACGGCGCGGCTCCCCCTCCATAGCCGTTGCGCGTCCCACACGCGGGCAGGGCATTGGCAGGCCGGAGGGTAATTGTGTCTGGCGTGTGCAGAGCAAGTGCAAAAAAGAAAAAAGAATAAAAAAATAAAAATGCTTGCAAAAAGCACTAAAAACATAAATGGAAGGCCAATTGGAGGGACATGGTTGTTGTATTACCCCTTGGAGAATAAGGTTCGGTCTGCATTCGCCGGATCGCGATCCAAGTCGAACGAACAAAGAAGTGTCCAGATTCCTCGCCTCCTCCCTTGCAAACAAAACACTTTGGTTTGGAATTGACGATTACTACAGGAGCTAAATACATGAACTATGATGATTGATCACCATTCTCTGACAGACCCATCGGCCCCAAAGAACACCGGGTTCCTCCACGAACCCTCGTCCTTGGACACGTGTCGGATCAGGTCCTCATCCACTTCCACGCCGAGCCCAGGGCCGTCGAGCGCCTTGACCATACCGTCCTTCACGTCGAAGATGTGTGGGTTCTTGCAGTACGAAAGGAGGTCGTACTGGCCGCCCTTGGCTTGGAGGTTATAATGCATGCCCATGCTCATTTCCTGGATCACAAAGTTGGCCTTGCTCAGTCCAACGTGCATGCTGGCCGCCAGGGCAATGGGTCCCAGTGGACAGTGCGGGGCCAGAGCCACGTCAAATGCCTCGGCCATGTCAGCAATTCGTCGGGTTTCTGAAATGCCGCCGGCATGGGCAATGTCCGGTTGAGCAATGTCAATGCAGTTGGCTTCAAAATACGGCTTGTAATCCCACCGTGTGTATAGGCGCTCGCCAGTAGCAATTGGACACGTCGTCAGTCCGGCCAGCTGTTTGAACCCTTCCAAGTGCTCCGGAAGCAGCGGCTCTTCAATGAACAGCGGCTTGTGGGGCTCCAGCGCCCGCGCCAATTGCTTTGCCATACCACGATGCACCCGGCCATGGAAGTCGAGACCGGCGTCAATGCCAACGTCCTTGACCTGCCGTAACCGTTCAACCGTGTCTTCAAGCTTCGACGGCGAATCCAGCCAGCCAATGCTCTCGGTGGCATTCATTTTCACCGCCGTGAACCCTTGCTTCTTACGTGCCTCGGCGTTTTCTCGAACATTTGATGGCTTATCTCCTCCAATCCATCCGTACACAGGGATATGGTCCCGCACCTTGCCGCCAAGCAGCTCGTACACGGGCACGCCAAGTCGTTTGCCCTTGATATCCCACAATGCAATGTCCAGCCCAGACAAGGCTGACATCAGTACGGGCCCGCCTCTGTAAAATCGGTGTCTGTACGCCTTTTGCCAAATCTCCTCAATCTTGTTCGCGTCGTACCCAATGAACCGCTCTTTCAGGTCCTCAAGGGCTCCCTCAACTGCCTCCACATGGCCCTCGAGCGTTCCTTCTCCCCAGCCAACAATGCCGTCCGACGTCTCCACTCTCACCATCAGCCATCGTGGTGGTACGCGGAAGGACTCAATCTTCGTAATCGTAGAAACCATTTTGACTCCCGGCTCTTGTAATCGCTTCCTCCAGTTCGGTTGTTATATTTATATTAGTCGTCCGAACCTGTGGGGGACATTACAACTCCCCCACTTCACCCTAACCCAGAACCCTGTCCGCCCGGATATATCGGCTCAGGAAACTAAAATTCGGCTAGGCCAGATATAGCCGATTCCAAGCTTTCTGTGGTTTACCGAAACGAGCATATATAGAAAAGAGTCCATCCCCAGTGTATTTATATACGGCCCAAAGGGCCCGCTAATGTGGGGTCGGCCGGTTGCGGACCGGAGGCCGACACGAGTATAAAGGCCCTGGCTAAAGAAACTTGAGCGCTGGAAAATGAACTTGCGTTTGGCCATATTGGCAGTCACTGCCAACCTTGGAGGACTCCTGTTTGGGTTTGATAGTGGAGTCATTGGCGGTCTAGTAACAATGGCCTCCTTTAAACGAGATTTTGGCCTAACTCCACACAACGAGGCAGCTGTGCAAGGTACCGTCGTGTCGGCTCTTCAAGTAGGCGCGTTTGTTGGGGTTTTGCTCACTTCTTTGCTGGCAGATAAATTGGGTAGAAAACTGAGCCTCATTCTCTGTGGCCTGGTGTTCGCAATTGGGGCTGTGATGCAAACTGCTGCAGTAGGCGAACTGACTGTGTTTTATATTGGCCGAATAGTCAGCGGCCTGGGAGTGGGGGCAGCTAGCATTCTGACGCCAGTGTTTGTAAGCGAAACAGCCCCTAAGGAAATTAGAGGTAAACTGCTTACGGGGTTCATGTTCGCAACGTTTTTGGGCATAAGCATTTCGTATTGGGTTAACTACGTATGCCAACGAACTCTGCAGGGAACCAACCAGTGGCGAATCCCAGTGGGCTTGCAGTTGCTCCCGGGCATTGCCATAACTCTGGGCACTATGCCCTTGAAGGAATCTCCCAGATGGCTGGTCAAGAAGAACCATCGAGCAGCAGCCCTAGAGAGTTTGGTGTACATTCGTCAAAGTCAGGATGAGACCGTGATGGCAGAATTCGAACAAATCTGCCAGGCGGCCGATCACGAAAAGACTCAGCTGACTGGCGTGAATATACGAGAAGTGTTTCGTCGGTCAAACCGCCATCAAGTGCTCCTGGGGATCGGACTAATGATTTGCCAGCAGCTGACGGGAACTATCTCCTTCACATACTTCGCCCCGATCTTCTTCAAGCAAGTAGGGGCAGTGGGAGAATCGGCAGGCCTATTCCTCACTGGGGTTTATGGTATAATCAAGACAGTGTTTTCCATGATTTTTATGCTGTATTTTGTTGAAACAACTGGTCGACGCCGTTCGCTGCTGCTTGGCGCTGCCTTCATGGGCACTATAATGTTTCTGATCGGCTCGATTCTGCATCATACGGAGGTGAAAAATTATGCAACCCCGTGGGGGACCCAAAAAGATGGGGGCATGATGACATTGTCGTCGTATGCCATGTTCGCCCTCATCTACCTGTTCAGTGTGGGATATAGTGCTAGCTGGGGTCCAGTGCCCTGGCTGTATTGTGCGGAAATTTGTCCGAATCGCATCAGAGAATATGGCGTCACCTTATCTTCCGCAACACAGTGGCTGGCGAACTTTGCAGTCACAAAATTCGTCCCATTAGCAGTTAAGCATCTCGGATGGAGACTATTCATTATCTTTGGGTTTTCAAATTACCTTGCGGGGGCATTTGCATGGATATGGATCAAGGAAACGAAAGGATTATCCCTGGAAGAAATGGATAAATTGTTCCGGCGCTCGAACGATGAGCACGCTCCACTTCTACGGTAATCTGCTTTGCGGGCCGCTCATCCGCGCTGCTTACCCCTCAGTCGATCCTCCACGAAGATCACTTTTGTGCCCCCAAACGCGAGTAGGTCGATTCGATACGGTATTTCACTCTTTGTTTGATCACGTGGAAATTTGGAAACATGTCCACTATACAACGTTGATGGGCGGAAATAATGTAACGTTTGGCTATCATCGGATCTTCTGTAGATATCCGCCAGAATGTCTCACATTATGCCTTAGGCCCGGGGGGTCCCAGGACCACACAGATCATAGAGCACCTACGTATTTGCGTCTATACATGGACGAAACACAGTCCAAGAAACATTTGTTACAGCACTACCTCCAGCCTTGATACGCTATTACGAACACTGAGGACAAAAAATTTCTTGTTTCCCCTTTTGCTATTGGTTCCTTGGCATATCTGTACCCCGCATTTTAAGCTTAACAGTCAGGTAGGGGAATATTGCGGGGCAGAAGCTTAGTAACGAGGGGCTGGCGCCCCCACGGCCTAGCACGATCATGTATAAAAACGGCTTCCTTGAACTTGAAAACATGGTGTGCCAACAATGTTCAATTGGAGAATCTTCACACTAACAATCGTCGCCAGTTTAGGTGGACTTTTGTTCGGCTATGACACCGGGTTTATCGGAGCAGCAGTGACATTGGAGACCTTCAGAAAGGATTTTGGAATCAATGAAGACAACGAAGGCGACGTCAGCGGTAACGTTGTTGCTCTGTTGCAGGCGGGATGCTTTTTTGGCGTGATTGCAATGTCGTTTATTACCGATAGAATTGGGAGAAGGTGGGCATTGATCGCCTGCGGAATTATCTTTGATATAGGTGCAGTCATGCAAACGGCATCAAAAGGTATTGTCGGTTTACTGTATGCAGGCAGAGTTGTTAGCGGTCTAGGTGTTGGCGCAGCGTCCATGTTGACTCCGACATTCATCAGTGAGATGTCTCCAAAGGAAACCAGAGGTAAGCTGCTCACGTTTTACAGCTGCGCTTTGTTTTTTGGTGTGGCCATTTCCTATTGGATTGACTACGCATGCCAGCAGACTCAGAGCGGCTCTAAGCAATGGTTGATTCCAGTAGCCCTTCAGCTGGTCCCAGGAACGGCCCTTACTTTGGGTATGATTCCATTGCGGGAGTCTCCCCGTTGGCTGGTGAAGAAAGATCGCAAGGCTGAGGCGCTGCAAAACCTTCGTTATGTCCGACAGTCTGATCATTCTGAGGAGCAGATTCTGGAAGAGTTTGCCGAGATTTGTGATGCCGCCGAAATGGAGCTGGCTCAAACCGAAGGCGTCACCTTTAAGGAAATTTTCCTACCCGGAAACCGAGGACGATTCTGCATTGCCATTTCCATCATGGTCTGCCAACAACTCACGGGAACTAACGCATTCAGTTATTATGCACCAATTATGTTTAAACAGGTGGGCTTGAGTGGAGAATCCGCATCGTTGTTGGCAACCGGTGTCTACGGTATTGTCAAGACCGTTTGCTCAACTATTTGGATGTTGTGGTTCATTGAACGAGTCGGACGAAAGTGGTCTCTTCTTGGAGGCGGCTTTGTTATGGGCACAGCTCTGTTGATCGTTGCAGTTGTCTACGCCACTCATCCCCCAGAATCTGGAAAGGGTCCACAGCCACCAACCTATGCGATGATCGTCATGATTTACTTGTACTGTGTTGCATATTCCACTTCCTGGGGTCCAGTGCCATGGACCTATACTGCCGAAATCTTCCCCAACCGGTTGAGAGAGTATGGTGTTACTTCTGCATCGGCCACGCAGTGGGCATTCAACTTTATGATCAGTAAGGTTGTGCCAATTGCCGTCAAGAACATTGGATGGAGAGTCTTTTTGATGTTTGCCATCTTCAACTTCTCTTTCTTGGTATACACGACCTTCGTCATCAAGGAGACCAAAGGCAAGTCATTGGAGGAGATGGAGGAATTGTTTGGCTCTCCAGCGGCAATCAATATCCAAGATGCTCACGAAAGAGCCGTTGGAATTGCATATGAAGCGGAAAAGCAAGCAAACGTGCACGTTGAGGAGGTTAAGAAGCCATAATAGGTATCCATTTAGCATTGTTAATGTATTTGTTTTGGACATGATTAGTTTGTCGAATTTTCCACGCAAGTGTAAGCTCTCGATGACGTTATTATTTGTTTGGTGTGCGGCTGGACCGCATTGGGAAGCTGAAATTTTTCACCCTGTCTCCCACTGGTAGTTCTAAGAGCCAATTGACCCACGCACGCACTACCAAAGAGATGATGCCAGTAGAGGATGCCAATACAGGGCCATTTGTCTACGTCTGGCTGCGAGGATTCTGCATAACCCTACTGCCATCGGCATTCGGGCCACAGCCACACGATGGAGCCCCATGATGGAACTTTCGATGTATTTCTACGTCATAGGGTTAGGGAGTGCACGCACAAAACAAAGAACAATCGAGAAACGGGAATCGTAGCAAACTTCTGGGCAGAGCAAGGTTGCTGACTTTTGTATAAATAGGGGGCATCTCTTCCTTGTAAGGGATTTTTTTTTACTTAGTTTGTTTACTATTACTAAAAACTAAAAACACAATAATGAGTTCATCACAATTGCCAAAGAGAGTTTTGCTTGCCGTTACTGGTGTTGAAGAGGAGCTCGGCAAGATGGGCAAGGTTGGCTTGTTTTTCGCTGAGGCCTTGCACCCATTCCAGGCTTTGACTGAGGCAGGCTATGAAGTCGACTTTGCTTCTGAGAGTGGTACTTACCATTTCGACTCGCACTCGTTGGAGAAGCCATTCCTGACTGAGGAGGACGAAAAGGTTTACAAGGATCCAGAACACAAGTTTAACCGAAAACTAAAGGCCATCAAGAAGGCCTCCGAAGTCAATGCTGAGGATTACGGACTTTTCTTTGCCGCTGGCGGCCATGGTTGTCTTTTCGACTTCTACGAGGCTACTAATCTTCACAAGATTGCTTCTAGTATTTATAACCGTGGTGGTGTTGTGTCTGCTGTCTGCCACGGTCCTTGCGTGCTCTTTGGCGCCAAGGACGAACAGGGCGCTTCCATTGTCAAGGGCAAGAACATTACCGGTTTCACCCTGAACGGTGAGAAGGAGATGGGCGTCGCTGATGCTATGGCTGAGAAGAATCTGCCATCAATTGAGAAGACCGCTATTCTCACTGGTGCCAACTACATTCCTCCACCATCTGACTGGGAGGACTTCGTCCAGGTTGACGGTAGAATTGTGACTGGTGTCAACCCAGCTAGCGCTGCTAGCACTGCTAAGTTTACCATCAAGGTCTTTGATGGTCTCCAGCAATTGAACATGTAATTAATAGATCACGGCGTTTCCTAGAACCGCATTATTTAATCGAATCATTGCGTGGGACTTCCAATGTCTCCGATTAACCCAGAGTTACTCTTATGTAGTTAATTTTCTGACAATCTCACGATGAAACAGGGGTCGTGGGTCTGAGGGCAGTTCCGCGTTCGGATATCGGCGGAATTGGGAGGATACGGACGGAGTTGCGGAATTTAGCGGGTTCCGCGCTTTTTGCATAGTGGGGTAATTGGCCTAAAGGTTTAAAGACCGGAGTAGGTCCGGGAGGTAAGAGAACTCCATAAACATGTTTGTGCTTAGGAGACCGGCATATACTGGTGTTAAGCGGACAGCTGTGGGCTTAAGACTCCTGTCAACAAAGGTTTCTGATACTGAGAAGGCCCTGAAGGACCTTCGTCCAAACATCACTCTCTTGTGCGGAGGGTTTGGCCTGAGTGGAGTGCCTGACACGTTGATTAATGCATTGGAAAAAAAGCCTGAAGTCAAGAACATCACTGCTGTGTCTAATAATGCCGGGATTGATGGGTCTGGGCTGAGCAAGCTGCTTGTCTCTGGTCAAATCTCTAAGATGATCGCTTCGTATATCGGTGGAAACAAAACGTTTGAAAGAATGTACTTGACTGGTGAAATTGAACTTGAGCTGTCTCCTCAGGGCACTATTGCTGAAAGATGCAGAGCTGCGGGTGCTGGTATCCCAGGCTTTTACACCCCTGCTGGTGTCGGCACCTGGGTCGAAAAGGGCCAGTTGCCTGTAAGATACTCCAGCGACGGTAAGGAGGTCTTGGAGACCAGTAAGCCAAAGGAAGTCCGTGAATTCAAGGGAAGAAAGTTTATTCTTGAAGAAGCTATTGATGGTGATTTTGCGTTTGTCAAGGCCTATAAGGCCGATAAACTCGGAAACTGCTACTTCAGAGGTGCGTCAAGAAACTTCAACGTGGCCATGGCAAAGGCTGCTAAACATACCATTGTTGAAGCCGAGAATATCGTCGAGCCAGGTGAAATCAAGCCAGAGGATGTGCATTTGTCTGCCATTTATGTCAAGAGTGTCATCCAATCCACCACCCCGAAGAACATTGAGATTTTGAAGACGAGAGAAGAAAATACTGCCAGTGTTAATCCAAAGCGTGAACGTATCATTCGAAGAGCTGCCAAGGAGTTCAAGGATGGCGATAATGCTAATTTGGGTATTGGTATGCCTACCTTGGTTCCAAACTATCTTCCAGAGGGAGTTCATGTCACTTTGCAGTCTGAAAACGGTATCCTCGGATTGGGTCCTTATCCTGAGCGCGGCCAGGAAGACCCTGACATGATCAACGCAGGAAAGGAGACGGTCACTTTGATGAAGGGCGCTTCGTTGTTTGGCTCCGAAGAATCCTTTGGTATGATTCGTGCTGGCCGCATTGATCTCGCCATCCTTGGTGCGATGCAAGTTTCACAGTATGGTGACTTGGCCAACTGGGGTCTTCCAGGAATGGTTAAAGGTATGGGTGGTGCCATGGATCTTGTTGCTAACCCTACAGCCACTCGAGTGATCGTGCTCACTGACCATACCGATAAAAAGGGCAATCCGAAGATCATCGAAAGCTGCACTTTCCCATTGACTGGCAAGAACTGTGTCTCCAAGATCATCACAGAGCTATGTGTGTTTGATGTTGACGCAACTAACGGTCTTACTCTTACCGAACTTCAGGAGGGCGCTACTCTTGAGGAGGTTCAACAGAAAACTGGAGCCAAATTCAATGTTGCACTTTAGGTCACTTAGTTAAAAAGAGAAAAAAAAATTAACACTATCTAGAGGACGTATCTAGAAACGTATCATTGGAGTGAATATCCTTAAGCAATGCTGGAACTGATTCAAGCTTCACAGGAAGATAATTTTGGCTAGGTTTTTAATGTATGACTGCCTACTTGGTAAAACCAATACTATCTAAAATCACCATTTGGGCTCGTCGTAGCCATTTGGACGAGTCACTTGGTTGAAACGATTTTCTGTCTTGTCCATGTGAACGACCGGCTTCAGGACTTTGCATTGACCAAAGCCAGGTGAATATGCTTCTAGAAGGTAGTTCTTTTGCAGAGCTTCAAGATGATGCGATTTAATTGATTTGAGTGCACTGGACGAGATTTGATCGACCGAGTCATAATACCGATTATCACGGAAGCTGGGATCACAGCTCTCTTTGATAGATTTCCAAACATTTTCTGGATATTGGCCCTGAGCCATGAGAAGAAGGTCATATTGAACAAGAGAGGTCTTCGCCCAATAACTTCCGCCCTTTTGCGCCCTTTGTAAAACAGCAGATAAAGCTGCAATTGCACCCATACAGCCAGTACCATAATCGCTCATGGGAAATGGCGGAATAATGGGCTCATCTCTACCCATTGCATTTCCCTGTGCCCAGGCCAAGCCAGAAACACAATCGGCGATCTGTTGCCAGCCCGGACGATGAGCCCATTCTCCCTGGAACCCGAAGCAGTTCTCTGAAACGTAGATATAACCCTTGCCTCGCTTCTTACCCCTCTCAGCAAAAGACTTTGGCCCAAAGCCAAGTTTTTCAAGTGCACCCGTACGATAACCATCGAGAATTATATCTGCATCCGCGATGAGCTCTTCGAAAATGGCCCGGTCCTTTTCCGTCTTTAGATCAAGATCAGTTGTTTTTTTGCCCATATTTCCGTCAACTTGGAAAAATGGCACATCTGGAAGGTTGGGCGAGGTAACCTTGATGACCTCTGCCCCATATTCTGCTAGGACCCTGCCAATGGTAGGGCCAGCAATGATTCTGCAAAGCTCAACGACCTTAAATCCAGATAAAACTTGATCTCCATTCTCTGGGAATGGCGCAGGTGGAGACGATGTATCTTGATCGAGCTTTTCACAGTCAATGTATGGGAGAGAAGAGATTAGCTTACCATGTGCGGTCTTGAGGAAATCTTCTCGGGTCAAGGCAATAGTTCCGGCCTGGCGATTCTTTGAATTGAGCTCTTCAAGCTCGTCGGCGGTGAACTGGGCGACTGCACCACCAATAGTTTCAATAATCTTATGATAGTCAGTCAAGTCAGTGAATGGGGGAAGGCCAATCATCTTCAACGTAGTAGACGCTTCCAACGAGCCGTGGATATGATAATATTTGTTGTCTTTGGTCTTGTACAGATTAGCAGACATTCGTCGATATGGGTCCGATTGTGCTTGGAAAAGGTCGGTATCTTTTAGTCTCTTCTTGACTTCCTCCTTATCCAGCTTGGTATAGCCATCAACGGATGCAACATAAGCCATTAGAAGGAAGAAAGTGGCATGATACATGTCAATATCAACCTTCTGTTCAACTCCAAAACGAGCCGTTCCGACTGCATTGGCCACAGTGCCTTCAATGCCCTTGAGGGCAGAGATGGTTTCAGCTTGCTTGAATGGACAGGGAAGGAAGAGCTTTCCTTCTTCGCTCTCGCCAAAGCTGAAGTGGACATTGTTTGCCAGATCCAGGGCCTCCTTTGGCAACGGGAAGAGGTTAGGGTCAGACAATAGCTGGTTGTAAATGGTCCTGCAGGTGTCAACAGAGGAATATGTCATCGTACGTCGCAGTTTTAAAAGTCCGAAGACAATTGCCTGATTTCTTGAACAGTGTTAAGGCGGAGAGATAGACTATATATGAAAAAATTGGATAATAAAAAAAAAGGAACTGCCGTTTGGGGAAATTGCCGGAAACTGGCTCCGGGTGGGTGTGGGGTCCGGCGAATCGATACCCCGCGTGCGGAGTTAGCGACGGGCCGTTTCGACCAACCAAGTCGTATATATTTATACCTTCGTAAGGCATAATTTGGAGACCATTCAATTTTGTTTGCTTACGTTTTTGAGATTCATTAAACATGTCTGATCAAAAGTTCACGGACTCTGTTATTGAGGCTATGGGGCCGGGCACAAACCCCAGACTGCGAAAAGTATTGGGGTCGCTTATCCAACACATTCACGATTTTGCTCGTGAAGTCAACTTGACCATTCCCGAGTGGCAAATGGGTATGGAATTTATCAATCGAATTGGTCAGATTTCTGATGACAAGAGATCTGAATCCATTCTGGTTTCTGATATCCTGGGCTTGGAATCCTTGGTTGATTCTCTAACATACAATACACTTGAATCCTCGACAGATCAAAACATTACCCCAAGTGCTATCATTGGGCCGTTCTACCGCGAAGGCGCACCTCGGTATGCCAATGGCGAGAGCATTATTCAGCAAGAAGTTGGCGGCGACAAATGCTTCGTCTCAGGCAAAATTACTGATGCCCATGGCAAGCCGTTGGCTGGTGCCAAGATTGAAGTCTGGCACACTGCTCCTAATGGTTTGTATGAGCAGCAGGATGAGAACCAAGTGGACTATAACCTTCGAGGCACTTTTACTTCTGATGAAAATGGCGATTACAGTTTCATCTGTCTCAAGCCTACCGCCTATCCCATTCCTTATGACGGACCAGCTGGTCAACTTCTTCAACTAACGGAAAGACACCCATATCGACCATCTCACATCCACTGGATGGTCAGCAAGCCGGGGTACAGAACCCTGATTACACAAATCTACGATCGTCAAGACCCTTACACGACCAATGACTCTACCTTCTCTGTCAAGGGGGACCTCATTGTCGACTTCCATCCTGCGAAGGAAAGCGTTGCAAAGGAGAAGAACGTTTCTTGCACCCTCGATTATGACATTGCATTGCAGTCCAGCGAAGACTTTGAAAAGTCGCAGAGCAAGAAGAGAGATTAAATATTTATCCGTTTAATACACGTTTTTGACTTGATTTCCTTATCTACGTAAACCCATGTTTCAAGAAGTATTGGAGACGGAAACGTTCAACCCTGGCGTCGATCACCCACCGGAGTATATAAAGACCGTCGTTCCCCCGGGTGTACGACCACAAGAATGCTAATTGAGGTAGGGAGCAAGAAATTGAACGTCTGGGCTTCAGGCAAATCGTCTGACGGACAAGTTGGGCAAAAATTTGTAGACGAGGCCGATACTTTTATTTTTATTCATGGCTTGGGCTCTTCACAAAACTACTACTATCCAATTCTACCTGCTATCGTCCCCTTGGGAAACTGTATCATCTTCGACAACGAAGGGGCTGGAAATTCGCCCCTCTCCGACTCTGCTCCGACGGTGGAATCTATGGCTGAAGATGTCATTCGGGTGCTAGACTATTACAAAGTCTCCGTCGCTACCATTGTCGGCCATTCCATGGGAGGAATGGCAGCTCTGAAAGCGGCGGAGTTATTTTCCTCCAGAGTAAATGCCCTGGTTTTACTTGGCCCGGTCCATCCGACGGAAAAGGTAGCCAAGGTTATGGCCGGAAGAATTGATTCAATCAATCAGGCCGGTAATTTATTCCAAATTGCGGATGCTGTTCCTCAGTTGGCCCCCGCCAAGTCCGTCCCGTCTCTGAACAGGGCCTTCATTCGGGCTCTCATTTCGTCACAAACCCCTCAGGGATATGCGGCTGCATGCAAGGTCATCGTGGATGCAAAGCCGCCAAATTATTCCCAGGTGAAGGCACCAGTATTACTGCTAGTCGGTGACGAGGACATGACTGCTCCCTATGACGGCTGTGCTGACGTGATTGAGAGTGGACTACAAAATGTTACCGTTGAGAAGCTTTCTGCAGTTGGCCATTGGTATTGCATCGAGGCTCCGGAAAAGATCGCCAATTCCATTGTGCACTGGGTAAAAGAATAGAATTTGAAAAAAACTATTGCATATTCTCCATAGTGAACGGATTACTGCCAGGGGGTTCCTGTGCCAATAAGCTAGAAACAAGTTGATCATAGGAGGTACATCTCAACCACACATACGAACCAAAAGCAAGCCGTCTCCACAAATTATTCCTCCGAAGCGATAGCATACACTAAGAGCCTGGCATTGGGTCACACCCCTCATTCGCTAAGCGGAGGGTTTAGAATAGTCGATGCCTGTGGGATGGGTCGGCGTTCCGATATTCCGATAACCAGCCGTCGGACCTAATGGATTGACGTCCCCACACTCTGGGGGATTATATAAAGGCACAATTGGTAGCATGGAGTGGTTAGGAATAAATTAAAACTATTGATAATGTTGGGTAAAATTGCACTTGAGGAAGCATTTTCTTTGCCACGTCAGGAAGAACGAACTAGATGGTGGGCAAGCTTCTTCGCTGTAGACAGCGATAAGCACACCAGGGAGATTTCTGACATTGACAAGTACAGAACCAAATATGCTGATGATTATGGTGTTGGTTATCAGATTCTTTCCTACACCGCTCCAGGTGTCCAGGATATCTGGGATCCTAAGGAGGCCCAGAAACTAGCCGTCGAAGTCAATGATTGGGTTGCCGAGAACATTAAGGGCAAGGAGGACCGTTACGGTGCTTTTGCTACTCTTTCCATGCACAACCCCTCCGAAGCAGCTGAGGAACTTCGTCGCTGTGTTACGAAGTACGGTTTCCTCGGAGCTTTGGTGAACGACACTCAGAGAGCTGGCCCTGACGGGGATGACATGATCTTTTACGACCAACCAGAATGGGACGAATTCTGGTCGGTGGTCGAGGAACTCGATGTGCCCTTCTACCTGCATCCAAGAAACCCTACTGGAACTATCCATGATAAGCTATGGGCTAAGCGAAAGTGGCTCGTTGGCCCACCTTTGAGTTTCGCTCAAGGTGTCAGTCTCCACCTTCTTGGTATGGTCACCAATGGCGTTTTCGACCGTCATCCAAAGCTTCAAATTATCCTTGGCCACCTTGGTGAGCACTTGCCATTTGACATCTGGAGAATCAACCATTGGTTTGAAGACGTCAAGAAGCCATTGGGTTTGGACTGCAAACGAACTATTAAGGACTACTTCCAAGACAACATCTGGATTACCACCTCTGGCCACTTTTCTACTCAGACTCTTGCCTTCTGCCAAACTATGATTGGCTCAGACAGAATCCTCTTCTCCATTGACTATCCATTTGAAAACTTCCACGATGCATGCACCTGGTTCGATGGAGCAGAGCTGTCCTTAGCTGATAAGGCTAAAATTGGCCGTGAGAATGCAAAGAAGCTTTTCAAGCTCAACAAGTACAAGGATTCCGACTTTCCCGTAACGCATTAGATAAAACTAGCAATATAATCATGCCCCACACTTCGTATTTTTTTTTTTTTTTTTGTCTCGTATAACACTAATGGGTTCAGCGTACCGTTGACATCCACCTACGCCCGAAGCCTGATGTTGCAATTGAACCACTAGCCCAAGTTGTGTGTATCACAATCCATGCATCTTCGGATTTGCGGGGTTCTCTGACGATCAAAATTATTACCTGGCGAAGGTCTTGCACGTACATTCTCCGGCTCATGGAGCTAAAGCGGTCCTAGAGCCAAACTTGAAACTAAAGATTTATGTCGAACATGGCCGGTTTCTAGTATACGGAAGTTAACATGCCGTTATATGGCTGAATGCACGATAAATTAAGCTTTTGGCGGCCCTGACTCAGGGGATGTGCATGGAGGATCATCATATTCGTCTGCACGGAGACGGCCCGTGCGACCGATGTTACATGTTGCGATTAAGCCTGTGGTTATGAAAGCGGGTGTGGAGTAAGATAGTGTTACAGTGGCATGTGTTTTCGGAGACTTGGTCTATAAAATCGGCTAGGTTCCAATTAGAAATTGGCCAAGACACAATGAAGCTTCTATCTACGTCAATCCTCCTGGCAGTTGCTGCCGCTATCATGAAGCCTGCAGAGGCCAAACCTCCAATGGGATTTAACAATTGGGCTAGATTTATGTGCGATTTGAATCAAACCCTATTCACGGACACGGCCGATGCAATGGTGGATAAGGGTTTGCTGGACGCTGGCTACGACCGCATCAATTTGGATGACTGTTGGCCGAAAAAAGAACGAGATGAAGAAGGCAGGCTACAATGGGACACTGACAAGTTCCCCGATGGGCTTGTGTGGCTGGGGAAGTATTTCAAAGAAAAGGGCTTCAAGTTTGGTATTTACTCTGACGTGGGAAACCTTACTTGTGGCTCGTATCCTGGTTCCTACGGCTATGAGAAGCTGGATGCGGAAACATTCGCTTCATGGGGAATTGACTATTTGAAGTTGGATGGATGTAATGTTCCGAACCCGCAGAATAAAGAGCAGGCAGACAATTACATTGAACTTTACCACAAGTGGCATGAAATCCTAAGCAAAATGGACGACCCAATGGTCTTTTCAGAATCGGCTCCAGCTTATTTCTGCACCGATAAGCCATTGGACGATTGGTTTAAGGTCATGGATAATATGCCACCTAATGGTGAGCTGGCCCGTCATTCATGGGATGTCGCTACCTATGGATCAGACGGAAACCATTGGCATAGTGTGATGCAAAACTATGGTGCCCACTTGCTGTTGGCGAGATATCAAAGTACATCGTTCGTCAATGATCCTGACTTTATAATCGCTGACGACGAAAAGTTGACAATCGACGAGCGTAGGTCTCAATTTGCTCTGTGGTCGTCGTTATCTGCTCCATTGATCATTAGTGCTTACATACCAGACCTCGATGACGAAATCATCGAGTACTTGACAAACAAAGACCTTATTGCTGTCGACCAAGACGACCTTGTAAAGCAAGCAACACTTGTGAGCCAAGATGAAACTTTTGACGTGCTCACGAAGGACCTTGCCAATGGCGATCGACTACTTACAGTGCTCAACAAGGGCGATAGCGCAAACGGCCTGAGCATCCCTCTTGAGCGAGTTGGCTATGTCAAGAGCTCTTGTTCTTTTGATGTCAAGGAACTCTGGTCTGGAAAGAAAATAACAGTCACTGGGAGCATAGACACTGGTGACATTAACTCTCATGCAACCAAGGTTTATCGAATTTCTGCCCCAAAGAAGTGCAAGAAGGTTGTTCAAACTGGGCAGATATTTACGTCCGCAGTAGTCCCCGACTCTACCTGTCTTAATTCTGATGGCGACAATGTCAGTTTTACCAAGTGTAATGGAAAGGACTCCCAAGTGTGGCAGGTACAAAACCACGGTACCATCAGTAGCCTTGATGATAGCAATCGCTGCCTTACTGAAAAGGATGGAAAGGTGTCTTATGCTGATTGTGACCATTCTAAGTCTCAGAAGTGGTCATACAACATTCATGGATATTTGGTCAACAAGGACACCAACCACTGCCTCACTATCAAGAGTGACAACACTACAGTCACAGCAGAGGACTGCCATCAAAACAGCTATCTCCAAACTTTTGCTCTTCCAATCTCTCCATAGTTGAACACAGTTGTCTTATAAAGTTTACAAATCCAGTATTGGGCTACAAGAAAGTTCCTTTGGCGATGCATCTCTTTGTGATGTTCTTTTGCTTACCAGTATTACGCAATTGATGTTCACAAGAATATTATAGTTCATTATAGAATTTCCTTGAGATAAGAAAGCATTTCTTGTAGAACTGGGTGCTTGTGAACACCCAATGGGTCTAGGAAAAGAGAGTTGTGAGCGCCGTCTTTTTCAACGTAGAATCGGCTTATCGAGGCCTTTTCTATCCACTTCTTAACGTCATCAATAATCATCTCATTTTCTCCGCAACTAACAGCGGTATTCTCCGGAAGAGCGTCAGTCCAAAAATCTGGAGACGCCAACAAAGGGCTGGTCCATTTGGATTTGCGCAGTTTTTCGTCAGGACAGAAGGAAGACGCCCAATCTTCACACTTTGTACCCAGTATATCTGCAGTGTAGTTGTTAACATAACTTCCTTGGCGAGGTGGGTTCATAACTAGCCAAGGGGAGATTATGAACGCACCATAAGGCGTTGTGGAGGACTGCGGAAGCACGGCATGGGGGTTATGATGTTTGAGATGTGCACATAGAACAGATGTCAAGTTTCCTCCAGCAGAATCACCACTAAGTATGACCTTTTGGCAATGGTCTGTGTCGACCAATTCCTTGTACAGGTCGGCAGCTTCTTGCAATTGTTTTGGGTATGGACTTTCGGGGGCCAGGCTATAATCAAAAGCAATTATGGACAGCCGTGGATTGGTAGTTTGTTTGGCAAGCTCGATGAGCATTTTACCATGGGAAGGAAGGAAGCCAAAGACGTAGCCACCGCCATGGAAGTATACCAACACTGGATCTTCCGGTCCACGGTTTTCTGCCTCGACGACCCATCTGGCATGTGGAAATGCAGGAGAATACGCTGTGTTGTACCCATTCAACCCCTTGGCTCTGCGAGAAAGACCCTTCAACACCTTTTCGACAGGATCGCTAGGCATAAAGAACTTTCTAGCTAATGTGATGCTCGCATAATTGCAAACTATGTGGGCACCTGCCAGATTCAGCACCTTGATGAGAGTGCCTTTTCGTCTAGTTTTTCCTAGGAAATGTAAAATTGTAGTCCATGATACAAATGAAACTAGTGCGTTACAGTCAGCAATTGGGACCTTCCCTGTAATCAGCAAGCTTACTGAATCTTAGGAAAAACGCTACAGTGTAGAGCTTTTCACGAATACCTTCACTCAGTTTACTCAAAACAACCATTGCGTAGCGGTCAGGCTTTTCCCCCTGGACGATCGGGGTTTTATATCACAATGCGGGGCGGCGCATATGATTTCGGACTGTCGTCATTCCGGACCGAGGTAGCAGAATCATCATCATGGCTTGATTTTTCCGGAGTCCGACATAAATCAACGAAACAAATCCACTTCATTAGTTATTAACAATAATTTAAAAGGGAAGGCAATTCCTGTACTACGGCTTAATCAGAATCTTTATATGGTTCTTGCGATTGTTCAAAAGCTCTTTGAACCCCTGCTCTATGACCTGGTCGAGCGGCACGACTGATGTTATCATGTCTGCGGGATTCAACCTGCCGGCAGCAAGGGCCTCGATTGTTTCTGAAAAATCTTGGTCTGTGTAGCACATGCTCGCGCGATAAATCGTCTCGCCCATGGTCAAAGTATACGGGATGATGTTGAGTGGCTGCTCTTGGATGGCCAGGTTAATGACTTGTCCGCCGATGCCTGTGGCTTCCAAAGCAACGTCAAGTGTAGATTGCAGGCCAGAGGCGTCGTAGCTGACGTCCACTGACTGTCCATTCAGAAATTGGCGAACCTTTTGGGGTACGGAGATCAAGTTTCCATCAGAATCTCTCTCTAGTGGGTTGATGACAAGGTCTGCGCCAAACTTCGTAGCCTGCTTGGCTCTAGTATCTAAAACTTCGGTAACAATTACCTTTTCCGCACCCCAAACCTTGAGCATTTGCAGCAACGCAAGACCAATTGGGCCCGCGCCGAGGACCAAAACGTTAGCCCCCAGTCGAATGTTACCCATTCGAACTGCATGCCAGGCAACAGCCAGAGGTTCAACTAGGGCACCAATTTCCAAAGGAACGTTTTCTGGGAGAACGAACACATTCTCGGCCGGCACCACCAGCTGGTCGGCAAAGCCGCCTCCCGGGGTGCTGTAGCCGACTCTAGCTGTCTCTAGACACAAGTTTGTTCTACCCTTTTGACATGCTTCACACAGGTCAACGCCGAAATGCCTGCACGTGTACAGCGGGTTGACAGCCACCTTGTGGCCAATTCTAACAGTCCCAACTTTCGACCCAACCTCTGTAACAATTCCCGCGAGCTCGTGGCCAAGAACTACTGGCAGCTTCGTCCCGGTATGCTTGTGACTGTCTCCAGGACCTGGAGCGAGAACTGGTCCTCCAGTCACCTCATGGAGGTCCGAGCCGCATATGCCACAATACGCCACCGCCACACGGACTTCATGTGGCCCACACGGCTCGCTTTCAACACTCTCTACCTTGAGCTGGTCTATGCTCATTCCATGCATTCGAAGAGCCTGAACCTTCTGCGACAGCACGGGCGCAGAATGTGCCATTGCTTCAGATACCACGGGCTCATTCACCTCCCCCACTGCATTTGGTTTGGACACTTCTAGCATTGCTCTAACCCTGAAATAACCAAAAAACGTATGTACCACAACAGTGCTACCCTCACCCTTTATATATAGAGCCCGCGAGGGAGGGGGCAGTGGTCCCTCAACCTACCCACCTCCGGATCGCAGTCTTCCTAATCATCAGCCGCACTCTCTATTACTATTTATTTCAGTCTCCTAAGCTGTGAACGCAATTGGCATTGTTCTAGGTAATAGCGTGGAGAGAATAGCGTCTGTAGCACAGGCTCAAGAGTAAACTGCTTTCCTGTATCAGAGCGTAGTGTGCTCATGAAGTTTCTTTGATGGGGGAAATACTGCGGAGAAGTCACCTGAGACACCTCCCCACTGTTTTTAATAGCATGTCGGAAGTTTTTCCATATTCTTCAATCCGACAGGGTTAGGGCATGCGGATATAAAAGCGATACTGTAGCTTGGGTTTGGTGTAGTACTGGGGTGAATAGTCTAGGAGTAGTGGTTAAAGAGAAAGAGAAGAAAAAAAAAAAAAAAAAAAAAAAAAAAAAAAAAAAAAAAAAAAAAAAAAAAAAAAAAAAAAAAAAAAAAAAAAAAAAAAAAAAAAAAAAAGAGTGTATCGATTACGAACATGCAGCGGTAGTGGGCATAGATACGTTATTTGAACGCTTGGTGAGCAATGGGGATGGCTTGTCTGGAGTATGCAAAGACTTCCAATTGTGGGCATCCAAACAAGCCTGACGAGAAAGCAGAACGGCAGGAGCAGCTCTAGCTCGCATCGTAGCTTCGAACTCGCTAACGGCTGGCTCAAGTTCTTGTACGCCACGATGGACAGCATTCAGCTTCTCGCTGATTTCATAGACATCTGTGATTCCATGATTCGCAGCCTCGCCGCGATACATGGTCATTGCATGGGCAGCATCACCCACAAGGGTGATGCGTCCATTGCGATTGTTCCATGTTAGACATGGCCAATCTGCCAACCGGATCTCGAGGGCCTCACTCTGAGAAGTAATCTTGTCCACAGCACGCTGCAGAACCGGGGCCAGCCCTTGTGAATGTGCCTTGATTGCGGCAATCTTCTCCTCCCGGGTCTTGAGCGGGGACGTGTCCTTCGTCGGCCAGGAAAGGTTGACCTGCGCAATCCAGGTATCCTCCTTGCCCGTGTATTCAGGTGACCCCAGAAGAGAGAACCAGAAAAATGTATTAGTGCCCGGAACAGTGCCCTGGAAGAGCAGAGGGTCCAGAGCCTGCAGCTCGGAAATCTCTGCAGTAGACATCTCCACACTGGCTCCGCAGAACTGAACCGGCAATTGGTTCAGCTCACATGCATCAGGTCGCAAGAACCTTCTCGAATGCGAACTCGATCCTTCAGCGCCAATGAGCATGCTACCTTGAAGTTTGACTCCATTCTTGCATGTGACCTGCACTCCATCATCTAGTATCTCAATATCTTGGGTTTGATGGCCCCACTTGACGTCAAGACCAGTGAGGAGCACGCGACGCAGCTGCTCACGACGGACCCTGAGCCGCCTGGACGGCGGGATCTTGACAACTGTCTGGCAATTAGAGGCATCCAGGTATAGGAACGTGCCAGTGTCCTTCTGGTCAAACCCCGGGATTACTTGGGCGTTGAAGATGTCCTGATGCAGCTCCTCAGGGATCACGTCAAGCAGGCTCTGGAGTGCCCAATGCAGTGTAATGCCCCACCCCTGGCCGCGGGCGGTGACACTTTCGTCTCTGTCAAAGATAATAAAAGGGATCCCCAGTCGCTTGAGGCTTTGTGCTAGCGTCAGTCCAATTAGTCCTGCTCCGGAAATTAGGATCGGCTGGGTGAACATGGTTTTTTTTGTTTTTTGTTTTTTGACATCCTGCACACACTGGGTCCTCTATGGCTTTTTATCCTTGGGCTCTATAGGTCATTCCCGCACCCTCCCCGCAGAGGGGCGAGCCGCTTAAGGTCGGTGCGGCGCAAATCTCCGTCGCTTTTTTCCCTTAATTTTATTTTTCCTTTTGATTCACTTCCCGCGGTGCATTTCTCTCGGTGTCTTTTCAGCGAAACCGGAATGTTTGACATCACCACCGATGGAGCGGAGTAACGAGGCCGTGAGCATTAGAAGGATTTAGCAACCGCGTTTTGGCTCGGGGGGTTTGTCCTCCGATATCAATTCCGTCCCCACTCTCGCGCAAGCCCACAGGATCCGCCACTAGCGTTGAACGATGGAAACCGCTCAATTCCCCCGCGATAGAGCTAATAAAAGAAGAAAAGATTTGTAACGCCTTGGTAAAGATGGCTCATGGCTTTTGCAATATCGTTGTTCCCCTACGTACCGGGAAGTGCATGCATGCACGGAGTATTCACTATCAGCCTCGCCGGCCCGGTGGTTATCTGGTGTGGGGTAAGGACTTTACCGACGGGAGATTTGTCGAAGAAGCTATATATATTAACTTTTGCGCTCAACTAAACTGACAACAGAGTACAACAACCCTTTTATACAAAATGACTAATGGCGGACATGAAGCACTCAATCCATTGCATCCAAGTGTGGAGAAGCGTCTCGACCCGGTGTTTGCAAAGCTCTACACGGAGCAGGCAGCTAATACACCTAATGGGCCCATTGACTTGTCCAAACTAAGAAAGAATTACTCTCGACTATACTCATATGGCACTGCCCCTGCACCGGAGGTGAAGAATGTCAAGGATGTGAAGATCCCAAGTTTCGATGGTGAAGAAATCACTCTAAGAGTGTACAAACCCGAAGGGGCCAGCGAACCATTGCCTTTGCACATGGACTTCCATGGCGGTGGATGGGGACTTGGAGATCTGGATACTGAGTCTCATATTCTCAAGCATATCGTTCACCAGGCCAAGGTAGCCGTCATTGATGTCGACTACCGCCTTGTTCCTGAGTACCCGTTCCCTACTGGATTGAAGGATTGTTTCGCCGCTCTTGAGTACGTTTATAAGAACGCAGACCAATTCGGCATCAATCCACAAAGCATATCTGTTGGAGGCGTTTCAGCTGGTGGACATATTTCCCTAGCAGTGAGCCACTTGGCTCGTGATGCCGGCATTCCACTAGTTCTGTGTGCTGTGGGTACCCCACAAATTGACGATATTTCTGGCTATAAGACTGCTGCTGACTCCCCTTTCTCCTCCATGCAGGAGATGGAGTTTGCCCCTACTCTAAACTGGGCTCGTCTTAAATGGTTCGACACCCTTAAATGGGACTCGCTTTCATCAGATGCCGATACTCGCCAAAAGCAAATGAAGGACATTGGCTGGTTCAAGAACCTTCTAACTGCACCGAACTTTAAAAACCTCCCTAGAACATTGGTATACACTGCTGAGTGTGACCCTATGCGTGATGAGGGTGAAGCATACGCAGAGAAGCTCAAAGAGGCTGGTAATGACGTTGACGTCAAGCGATATCCAGGGGTCCCCCATCCATTCATGCATATGGATAACGCACTCTGGCAGGCAAAGGACTTTATTGACAAGACTGCAAAAGAGATTGCCATTTCCCATAAAACTGTTTGATCCAATAAATGCTTAGTTAATTGATTTATTCTTGAATCCATTTTTTTAGAAGACAAATGTAAAGTTCTCCTCACCACATATAGAGTTTCTCCTCACCACAGTAAGTGAATGGTAGTTTAAAATTGTTCAACCTACGTGTCCCATATTGAAAACAATTTGGTGTTTTAAATCTACATACAAATAGTTAGGCCAGGAACTCTAAATTATCATGATGAACAACAATAATGTAATAACTGGATATATAACGGAACTACTGGGTGCAAATCTGAGAAGCAAAGTCCATCACCGCCTCCTCGAGCTTGCGGAACCTAACCCCGAGGACCTTCTCCGCTTTAGAAGAATCAGTAGTGAAATGTGAGCCGCTAAGTCTCTCGCCTGGCTTGCCTACTGGGATATTCTTAGCAAAGTCTTTTCCTAGCTTTTCACGCAGGATGTCAGAGATTTCCTGGTTATCGTAGTCACCGGCTGACATCATGAATCGCTGGTTAGAAGCTTCTGGACATTCAAGGGCCCTGACATGAGCATCCGCAAGATCTCTCACATCCACCCAAACTGGACCCTTGGTTGGAGGGACGTCCTCAAGACTACCGCGACAAAGACTCCACAAAACCTGGTTAGACAAGTTAAGTGATTCAAGGCACGACGCTGCCTTTGGGTTGATTAATGGGCCAAATACCATGGTTGGACAAAGAGTAACAAGGTCAAAGTGGTAGTCATGCTGTCGAATAAAGTTCCAGGCTTCTCGTTCAGCCAGGACTTTAGATGCTCGATATGCTACTGCAGCCTGATCAGTATTCACGCCATCTTCCCACGTTAGAGGCGACCAAGAGCTTTCATCTAGTACAACCCCAGGCTGTGGCCCCTTCGTAGCATCATACACGGCAGCAAAAGAGGAGGTGATGACCACCCGGGTCATTCTCGGCTCACTAGCAGCTGCATTCATCACCACCCGAGTGCCTTCAATAGCCGGTTGCAAAAGCTCCTTCTCAAAGTCCTTTACAGAGTACGAAAAGGGAGAGGCAACATGCAGAATGCCTTCGCAGCCAGTTACTGCTTTATTAACATCCTCCTGATTACGGATGTCCCTCACGAATGCAGCCGTTAATCGCGATCTGGCTTCTTGGTCAAAGCAGCTGGCCAGCTGATTGAACTTTTCCTCGCTGCGCACAGCTGCACGAACCTGATAGCCAGATCTTAAAAGCTTATCGACGCAATGGGCCCCAATGAACCCACTGGCTCCAGTGACTAGGATGGTAGAATTGGATTTATCAGTAATTGTCATATTGCAAGGCGAGGATAACACACAGATCCCCTGCTTCCATCTACTTTATAAATCTCCTCATTCTGTCATTGGCCGTATGAAAGACCGACGGGTCCCCTCTATGATAATACCCGTCGCTAACCCGCCGCACTAAGAGTTGCAGATTCAGATAGACCAAATCAGGAAGAGATCTGCCTGTGTGGGGTAAAGTGGATTTTTCCGCTGCAAACCTCCCGTTTAACGAAACGAGGGGTCGTACCGAAGCAAAAAAATGCACATCTTTCTTTTTCCCCGCTTCCTATGATTGATCTAAAGTTTTCGAGTGACTGAGTCTGAAATTCCTCGGGGAAATGCGGTAAAAAGGCTAATTCCGCTTTGAATGTTAGTTATGGAAATGAACATCGCTTTAACCCGGCTCAGTGAGACAGTTAGTTAGTTCATGTGTATTTTTCAGATGTAGAAAGTTTCTCCTTTAATTTAGAAGCTTGAGAAAAGAGCCACTGCTATAGCGACAATTTAAGAAACTGCATACTCACAGACTGTCAAAATACGTCATGTCAAAATGTAGTATGGCATGACGAGGAGTGGACGCGACTTGTAGTAGGTGGCGTGATAGTTTGTGGTAAAATGAGCTGATAATGAAAATGAATATAAATATAAATACATACTGTACTGTTCAGTAGCTATACCTAAATCGCCTGTTTTGAAAATCCGTGAGATTGGAAAACGCATTGATAATCTCATCCTCCTCATTCACGTCCTCAATATTCTGAGCCTCTCTATCTCTTTTTTTGTTACGCAGATAATAGATTCCAGCAACGAGAACAGAAAGGAGAATGCAAGATGCCTGAGTCCCCAGCATGCTAATTTTCGCTGAGAGATAGTGAGGTGCTTCTTCTGCTCGATAAGACTGAGGCCCAACAATGTTTCCCAGGGAGAAGCCAATGCTGATGAAGATGTTTGCACCAATTTTCTTAGTGTGGCCAGCGAAATTGGCATTGACCCAACTGTAAACAATGGCCAAGGGTGCAACGACTGTGTTGATGAGATAGATTCCAACCAAGAGCCCTGCTTGATTGTCCTGAGGAAGGAAGGACAACAGTGCACCACCTGTACACGCCGGTAGAATGAGGACACAGAGGGCCACCCATCTAGTGACACCTCTCATGACGAAGTAGGTAGACACCAATGTGGATACTATACTCACCACACCTGAAGGCATGTTAAGTAGTGCAGCTTCTTTGCTATTAAAGCCGAAGGAGGCGATATCAACAGACGAAAAAGTAGTGATGGTGTTTGAGGAGAAAGAAATGCATGTCGTCAATATAAGGAGCATCCAACTTTGTATGTCCATAATGAGTTCCAAAGCCTGCTTTGGCTCAAATTTTCTGCTTTCAGTACCAGTCTGGTTCTTTGACAGCTTTGTAATAACGTAGTACTTTTCTGCATCAGAAAGAAAGGTGCAAGTGACAAGATTTTTTGGTAGGAAGAAGTAGGCCAGAAATCCCGCCGCCAGGTTGATTCCGCCGAGGACAATGAAAAGCACCCTCCAGCCTTCAAAGTCGGTGGTCAAAAGTTGGAAAAGGTATGACAAGATACCTCCACTTATTTGGCCCAATCCTAATCCACAATACCATATGCCGCAGCGGAATGATGCCTCTCGCTTGGTATACCACATGGTAGTGATCAATAAAAGACAAGGAGTGATGGCTGCTTCAGATATTCCCAAAATAATACGGACAGCCAGCAGACTTGCAAAGTCATTGCAAGCTGCTGTGCAAGCAGTAGTAATACCCCAAATAATTACATTGATGCCAAGGACAGTGGAAGGTGGAAATTTTTGCAAAAAGAATCCCTGTGGGAACTCTGCAAACATATATGCAATGAAGAACGCTGTCGGCAGCCAGGAGAATTGGTTGCCCACAAGATTGGTATCCTCAGCAAGGCCCATGACATTCGCATAGTTCAATACTACCTTGTCAAGGAATTGAAGAGTATAGCACAAGAGCATGAGCGGCACAACCCTCCAGTCAATTTTTCGCATAACAGTCTTATCATTTATCTCGTCCAGATGAGAGGCGTCATGGTTCTCTCCGAGAAATTTGAGGACAACATCGCCATGCTCCTTATTAGCAGTGTTAGCAGCTGATTTCTCAAGATCGGTCATTTTCTGAGATGCCGCGGGAAAAGTCAAAGCGCCAAACGGGCCCTTTAAGTCCTCTTTTCAAAACTCCCGCGCTTGTGAGGGGTGTATACTCCACGCTCTTAGCGCTTCGCTGTAGTGCCAGTTATGACGTGTGGGTAGTATTCACTTGCATGCCATTTTTTGCTTGTCGAGACATAATTTGTGGGATCTGCGGGGAAATATGTCTTATCAAGCGACGGGGCGTTGTATGTGATGTGCGGCCGACATCTCCACATATTAATCTTCCCGTCGCATCTTTATTTTCCGTAGTAAGCATGAATCCCTCCGAGCCACAGTATATTAAGACTAAAGCAGGGAGCTAAAGTACGATTGACCAACAGGAAACAAGAAAAAAAATGACTCGTGATTGGAAGCCATTGGATATTGCTATCATTGGTGCAGGACTTGGTGGCCTTTCTGCTGCTATTGCTCTTCGACGTGATGGTCATAAGGTGAGGATTTATGAGCGATATGATTTTGCCAATGAGGTTGGAGCCTCGCTTTCTTGTGCTGCAAACGGCAGCAGACATCTTGTCGATTGGGGAGTCGATGTGGCGGCCACCAAGCCAGTGGTGTTAAAGAATCTCATTCGTCATGATTGGAAGACTGGAGAGGTAGAAGGTGTCTATCCCTTGGGTGATTACAAGGAGAAGTTTGGTGTCCCCTACTACAACTTCCACAGAATTGATTTGCACACGGAACTTAAGAAAACTGCTACCGGCAACACCATTCCAGGAGAGCCCTGTGAACTTCATCTGAACCACAAGGCTTGCGATGTTGACGCCGAGGCTGGAGAAGTGACTTTTGAGAACGGCGTTAAGATTAAGGCCGACATGATCATTGCCGCTGACGGCATTCGATCACAAATGCGACAACTGATTGGGGTTGTCCCACAATTCGATACCTCCACGTCGTGCTGCTATCGATGCCTTATCAATCGCTCTGACGTCATGGCAGGCGGTTTCCCGGATTTTTCAAAGAACGAGGCTATTGAATTCTGGGGTGGCAGAGGAATTGACAAAATTGTCATGTCTCCATGCAGTGATGGAGATGTCCTCTCTTGCTATTGTTTCTACCCAGCCAGCTACAACAACCTGAGAGAAGACGGCTGGAACAATGAGGCAAGCGTCCAGCAGCTTTTGGACACATTCCCAGAGCTCGATCCAACGCTTCGTGAGATGTTCAAGAAATCTTATGATATCAAACAGTGGAGACTCTACGTGCATCAACAATACCCTTATTGGACAAAGGGGAAGGTTGCCTTGATGAGCGATGCTGCTCATCCAATGCTTCCGGACCAGTCTCAAGGAGCCTGCATGGCCATTGAAGACGCTGCAGCCCTAGGCTACATCTTCTCTAACAAGTTCACCTTCACCCCTGAGGAGGGTATGAAGGTTTATGAGCAGGTGCGAAAAGATCGAGCGACAAAGGTCCAAAGAGCCAGCGCAAAGGCAAGAGAAAACCTTGATGAACGAATCGGCTGGAGCTCTTCATACGACAAGCCAGGAAAACTAACAATCGAGGAAGTCTGCGGCTATGATTTACAGGGCCATGTGGATCAGGTCGCCGCCACAACAGCCTGAGGACTACATTCTAACTAAATTACCTGTTGTATTAAGCATAAAGTCTAGCAGAATTGAATTAACCGCGCACATATATATATATACATATCTATATCTGTGACCAATCCATCTTCTTGTTATTACCCAGCACACTACAACGCAAAGGAACCACATAGTTTTGCCAAAGGCTTTGTGCATGCCTCCCGGACGCAATATATTGTCACACACGTGGCAGAACGAAACCCGTCTAGCAAACGTCAAACAATAATCCCATTGATCCCGTCCTATAGCAGATATACTTGAAAGTGCTTTTGTTTGAAAGTTGGCAATCTGTCTATGCTGGAGAATAACTAATCGAGGAATGAAACAAGTAGGTTAGGAGGCAAATGCATGTAGGTTTTTTTCGCACAGAACATTTTGTCTCTTAGACCATGTATTTAACATCCTAACCCAATATGTGTGTTTTGGGTTTTGACAGTGTGTATGGGCCAACACTCCTGTACATCTGCTACCGTTGATCTAGCCAAAAGGCAAAGAGATTTTCCCAGTTGTTACGTCCTCATTTAGAACCCCTATTGCCGTGCCAAAGAGCAAAAAAATACAAAAAATTTGATTCGACCCAGGATCGAACTGGGGACGTCCTGCGTGTTAAGCAGGTGCCATGACCAACTAGACCATCGAACCGTTATTTGAAAAATTCAAATCTGACAACACTCCACGCTGAAGGGGTAACGCGCCGCATTTTGTGCGGCGCGTGAGGCTCAATTTCTCTCCTAAGTATAAGCCGCACAAACGTAATATAACAAGGTTGGCGAATAAAAAAAGCCTGTGTTAAATGGCAAGCTATATAAAAGGAGAATAATAAGAGTTCGGAGACGTTTGCCATAGGGCACACCTGGTCTTGCTGTACTATTTCTCTATTATGGAGTTGTGCGAATGATTAGAAAAATAAATAAATAAAACTAAAAGGGCCGACCTAACCGTGAGACGTCGAACGTCGGTCTGGTCCAGAATAGACGTTTTGGCATTTTGGTTGGTCGGTGGCGGTTAAGCCGGATTTCCCTCTTTAATGAGCATGTGGAAAACCCATTTCGTATCTTGAGCAAACTCTGGATTATTAAACCACTGGTTAAAACCCACACCAGCGACTCTTAGAAGATCTGGTCCTGTTTCTACGAACTAACACTGAGATCTGTCGCTACAACCTGAGCGAGGATTTCTGCGGCTATGCCTCGACCCGGATCCTTCTTTTGTCTTGCGTAAGTGAGTAAGTAATAATCAATTTTCTCTGAGAACGTACAGTATTATAATAAAAAGGGGGCCAAAAAAGGACCACACTAAGCAGAGGAGGTCATAAAATTTTGTCTGGCCCTTGCAGGAATTTTTACATATGAGATGGTTCATAAGTTTAAGTGATTGCGCCGGATTCCCCTCAATTAATTCTTTTGCCTATTAATAGCCTGAATACACCGGAGTAAAAACGATACTTACTTTTATTATGAAAAGTATCTGGACAGTTATATCTATTGTTTTTTGGTTTTCAGAGCCCTGTCTTAGCGGAGGATATGCTCCCAAGTGGGTGAAATGTCCTAAAGATCGACTCGTACGTCCCGCGGATTCCCTAAATGAAAAGGAGGAGCTGTTTGTGGATAAAAACAAAGAAAAACGCACAAAGGCTATCAAAAAGTTTCTAACGCAGAGCGGTATTAAAGACTTTGAGAACAGCAAATATTTAGACGCTGTCTTGCCTATAGATCTGGGCATTGGGTTATCTGGCGGAGGATTTCGTGCTATGCTTTCAGGCGGTGGGGTGTTGGCGTCATTGGACGGCCGTACAGACACAGACGAAAACGAAGCGGATTTCTTTTTGGGTGGTTTATTGCAAGGAGCTGCATATTTAAGCGGTCTTTCTGGCACTAGTTGGTTGATAGGGTCATTATATCACAATGGATTCGCGCGAGTTCAAGATTTGCGGGATTCAGGGAATCTTTGGGATTTAGATATGGCCAGGAGCAAACTGCCACCTGAACTTGCCGACTTATTGACCAATGATACAGCGGCATGTACATACCATCGATTCCCTGACGAAGCTATATGCCAGGGCTTAGCCGTGCTTCCGTTTGTTCCTGTCCTATCTTATGACTACTTGGTGCATTATATGAAATTAAACAGGGAGGTGACCGAGAAGGCCTGGGAGGGTTTTCCTGTAACGATAGTAGATTATTGGGGTAGGAGTCTTGCCTTGAAAATGATCAATTCTACTAGAGGCGGCGTGGATATCCTGTGGTCGAATATTAGTAGCTATGATTTTTGGACATCCGGAGAACCTGTACCATTCCCAATCGTTGTTGCAAATGAACAAAAGTTACGCAAGGTGTCATCGCCAGATTCCTACACTGAAATCGAAATCACTCCGTACGAACTGGGTAGTTGGAATCCGACTTTGTCCGCGTTTGTCGATATCAGGTTCCTTGGAACTTATCTGAAGAACGGTGACGTCTATGACCCGAAACTTGGGACACCAAGCATAAATGATGACAAGTACTGCGTTACTGGTGTCGACAATGCTGGGTTCATTATGGGTACTTCTTCATCTGTATTCAACGATGTCTTTTTCCTCTACAATGGTGCGGTTGATGTTGGAAGTTTTTATATCCCGGGGGAGCTGGGAACCACGTCGTTGGCAGTATCTGTTGATGGCAAGGCACATATTGTTCAAATCCCGTTGCACAATTTAGAAGCTTTCAAGCCATTACTTCGAGACCGGGCAATTTACTCACCCAATCCATTCTTCCAGTTCGAAACAAATGATCTTAATTGGAATGTTACTATGCTCCCTGAGCTGTATTTGGTCGATGGGGGCGAAGATGGACAAAATTTGGCATTGGAGCCGCTAATCCAGCCTAGACGGAAGCTCGATGTCATACTTGCATTTGACTTTTCCGCTGATTTGCACAATTGGCCCACGGGGAACACTCTTGTAGAAAGCTTTAAGAAGTTTAACATTCGAGGACGAGACAATGGGGTGCCGTTTCCATATGTGCCGCACTCACAAACTCCGTTGACTGAGCCAATGTTTTTAGGGTGTGAACTTGATGACTACCCCTATTTAGAGGGCGATGATTCACCCCCTCTCATTGTCTACGTGCCCAACAGTGATTTCACTTATCCGTCCAACACGTCGACGCTGCAGCTATCCTATGAACATTTGGAATTGTCCGAACTGATTGAGAACGGGTATTCGATCGCTACCCAGGGCAACTCGACCGAGTGGAAAACATGTGTGGCATGTGCTCTGGTCAAGCGGTCGTTAGATCCGTGGGGATATCCTTCTGAATGCAAGGACTGTTACGATCGCTATTGCTATCGTAGTAGGTTAGGGGATGATGACAACGGTCAAAAACGCTGAACCAAAAGTTGCAAAACATTAATCTATTAGTACATACATAGTTAGTTAGCTTATTTAGTGGTTGACTTGTCGTATTCTGTAGTAGTTTCAATTGTTGTTTGATTAACCTCGGCGTCCGAGTCTGAGTCACCCAATTGGGAAACGTCAAAGCCGTGGTCGGCCAAATAGCGCTTGAACTTGATGTCTTCGAGATTGACAGCGTCTTGAGTTAGGGATGGGAGGAAGAACAAGCCGAGGCAGGCCGAGAACAAGCATAAGGATGAAGCGACCCAGAAAGGAGCCTGGTTACCGGCGACGGTTCCTGAGCCACCGGCATTCTTGACAATGATTGGGAAGACATAGGTACCGACAAATGCACCGACCTTGCCAAGGGCAGCGGCAATACCATAGTACTGGCCACGAATGGGGGTCGCCGACGTCTTGGAAGCAATCAACCCCATTTGGTCACCAGGACCGAATTCACCAAGGGTCATAAAGATACCGTAGACGACGACGAAGCCGGCAATATGATGGGTCAGAGACTCGTATTGAGAAGCCATGATGAATCCAATAATCCCCTGGAGACCGACGCCGATGACGAGGGTGATACGGGGGCCAAGGTAGTCTGCGGCAAAGGCGCCGGCAAAGGAACCAGGGATGTAGAACAAGTTGAGCACGACGTTCCATCCGAAGGTTTTGTACATGTCCTGGTCGGGGACGACCACGTTGATGATTGCCGACGAGTAAATGCCAAAGGCGTAGGCGGAAAAGTCGTAAATGAACCAAATGATGGAAACAACCATCAGGCGGGGGAAGTAGTACTTGAGAATGAGCCAATAGGGGAATCGGACCTTCTTCATGTTGTACTTCTTGAACTGCTCGTTCTCCTTGAACTTCAATCGGAGGTAGAAGAGAATGCAGGGCGGAATTGCGCCCAAGCCTAAGGTGACCCGCCATACCGGGGTCAAGTGCTTGTCGGAGCAGATCCAAAGCAGGACCATGGGCACGAAGGCGGAGATGACGAAGCCGGTGTCGATCATGAAGTTAGTAAACAGGACAAACCATCTGTTTCTTCTGCCACGGCCAAGGATGTTACTGGCCTCTGCACAGGCCACCGACCCAGCGGGATACTCGCCACCAATGCCAATGCCGAGGAACATTCGATAGGCGGTCAAAGCAGCAAACATGCCCTCGATTGACCCGCCTGCCCCCCAGGCGCCGGCAGACAGGATGGTGAAGAGGATGAGGATGATTGTAGAGATGATCATGCCAATCTTTCGCGAATGGTAGTCGGCCACATAGCCAAACACCAGCTGGCCTACTACTGTGCCGGCAAAGGCAATGGACGCAATATTCGAAGCCGCCGGCGACCCGGTGTACCGGTCGCCGTACAACTGTGTCAGAATAGTGTTGACTGTCCCCACAGAGTTGTTGACATAACCGTCGGAAAACAGTCCAGCGCCAGCAGCGACGATTGTCCAGTACTTGCTCATGCCCGTCTGGGCTGTCATCTCCTCGCCCTCGACGATCTGCTGAATTTCTGTTTGATCGCGCACATCCGTCTTCTCGTTGCTCCCCGTGTTGTTCGCAAACTCCTGAGCTTCAGCCGACGGCCCGGTCTTTACGCCAGGCAGGTACAGCTCGTCGTGCAGCGTAGTACGCCACTTTCGTACAAAGTTAGCCACCATATTTGGTCAAAAGAGCAACCAGCCGATCTACTAGTGCACGCACAAATATATATATATATTTTCAACCCGCCGTCCGATCGGGCAAACAATGCATGCACGCAAAAAGAAATGTCCGATTTGTTATCACGCGGCACCACCACCACTCTACTATCGAGTTGTGCTGATCGAAAACGTTGATGGTATGTACAGTGCTCTCTGGCATATATATATATATATAAAGAGGGAGAGAGACACAGTTGCTGCGTCCGTGCACGCCTTCAATAGACTAAGCTCATAGAAAGCCACGACTTTGCAACGTGCCCTCGCCGTGTCTCGTCAAGAAAGCTTGTCCTTGAGCCGCGCGTACGCGGTCTCGCAGTATCCTTCCCTATCAAACGGCGCACGTGATGCGCC